>JASVEL010009903.1:0-52946 GCA_032618575.1 Nicotiana noctiflora
CTCACGCTATCGACGCAGCAGCTCGCTACTGCTTCATCTCCGAACAGTGACAACCAAAACAGTCCCAAAACACCTTCAGATCAGTGAAACCAGCCTCTCGTCGTCACCTTCACCCCTAGTCCGTCGTAGTTCGTTGTCCAGTGAAGTCCAGTGTGAGTTCCATTCGAGGTCGTCACGTCGAGGTCCGGTGCGGAGGTTCGTCCATGGTTCATCACGTTTTTGAGTTCGACGATACCCCACTTGATATTTCGATTCACTTGTAAGGTTAGGTTTCTTCAACTTCTCATACTCCGTTGAGCTTAATAGTGTACTTCTATCATATTTGTTATTCTCCTTTATATGAAACATTTGGATTAATGTTATATCGTTTGATTTGAGGATGTGTTAGTATTATGCAAGTTCTATTTCATATAAGCGTTTGTTGGTTTGATGGATATTGTCTTACAACAACCTATAAAAATTGAATTTGCAAAGGTGGTATTGTCGTTACTGATTTTGGATTTTTGCATTATGAAAGTATAAAACATTGAATGATGATTGGATAATAATAACATTAATGATTAATAGCTTGTAAGGAATATGTATGAGAAAAATTTGGAAAATGTGTACTGCCTATGGACAGTACGTTCAAGAAACTACAGTCATAGATTTTTTTATTTATTTAGTACATAGAAATATAATTTCAAATTATAATATGTGGCCTTGCTTAATTAATACTTTTAGTCCTTAGAAATCGAGGCGTGCCATTTAGCAAATTTCGTGGCCCTCGCAAAGTACAAACGCGAAATTACTTTAGGCGCGTTAGTTAATAATAATACCTTCCTAATCACGGGTGCGCATTTATGTGACTCAAATCCAAATCTCAACGGAGTCGAAATGTGTTGACAACCACGGGTGCACTGGTGCGACGTGGTTCGAGATACATTTTCACAACGTTGCAATTCTTTGTAAAAATAATAATAATAATAATAATAATAATAATAATAATAATAATAATAATAATAATAATAATAATAATAATAATAATAATAATAATAATAATAATAATAATAATTTTATAATAATAATATCATAAGAAGTTGAAAATTAAAATTTGCACATAAGTCAAGGCATATTATAAAATCAGATAAAGAAGCCAAGTACGATAATGGAGCGACCGTGCTAGAACCACGGAACTCGGGAATGCCTAACACCTTCTCCCGGGTTAATAGAATTCCTTATCCGGATTTCTGATTCGCAGACCGTTAAATAGAGTCAAACCTTTCCTCGATTCGGGATTCAAATCGGTGACTTGGGACACCATTATTTTCCCATGTGGCGACTCTGAATAATTAAATAAATTGATCCCGTTCCGACTGTCCTTTAAGTGGAAAAACTCTTTCGCTGATTATTATTATATCTCTTCTCGGGGTGTAGTATTAAACAGTGTCACATTACGTATTTACGTTATGTGCGATAAAAAAGGAGGTGTGACAGCTCTGGTGACTCTGCTTGGGAATACACTAACCCAGAACTTCGGTTCAGGGTTTAAGAATTCGAGCTCAGTTAAATTATTGTTTTTGTCTATATCTGATTTTATTATATGTTTAATTAATGTGCTATATGTCTACCGCTTTGATATTAGTTGCACTGTATATACAAACTGCTATATGTCTACCGCTTTGATACTATCTGAACTGTATATACAAACTGCGCCGCGTCCTTTCTTTCTCTCACCCCCGAGGATGTGCTCACTGGTTGAGACTCCCAATTCTGTTAGTGTCATACCCCGAAATAATAAAGAGGCTCGGAAAGTTTCTAAGCCGGTTGGCCTTTTGCAAAAAATAACCAAAAAAAATGTGTCAAATTTTTGAGTTTATTATAAATAAATCGGGTGATGTTATTCTTGTTTAAAATAAGCCGAATGTTCCCCAAAAGGACGCCAGAAGGCTATTTTTGCAAGAATAGCCACTATGAGACTTTGTAAATAATTTTTGGGCACAGCCTTGAAATATTCCCTCGTGGAAATATTGAAAGGCCATATCCGCAAAATTAAGTTTGAGTCATCACTCAACTTTGCAAAAAAAAAAGAAAATAAAAAAAAATAAAAAAAAAATAAAAAATAAAACAACATATGGTTTTGCTGAAATGGCCACATTTGGCATTTAAACTTTCTCAGTCTTATGTTGGCCTGTGTCGGTGCCGAACGATGCCCCATGGGCCCTAAGATGAAAAATTTTGAATTTGTAGTCTCTTAAATAAAATTTTGCAAAAATAGCCGCTTTGTCAAATAAGTCATTACATGGCCAATTTTGTAAAAATAGTCAATTGACATTAGAAACTTCTCAGTCTGATGATTGGCTTATGGCGATGCCGAACGATGCCCCGTGAGCCATAGGATGAAATTTTTTTTTCAAGTTTATCTTTCTTAAATAAATTTTGCAAAAATAGCCATCTTGCCAAATAAGCCATTACATGGCTAATTTTGTAGAAATAGTCATAATTGGCGCTAAAAATATTCTTATTCTTGTAGAAATATCTGGCACAAGGTGTGAAAGTTTTTCATCAGAGTTTGTAGTTGGAGTCGGCTTTTATAATTTTTCTTCAAAAAAAAAAAATCAAATAAACATCTCTTTATTTCTTGCATTAATTTGCAAGAACTACGCTCGGTCTGATTCATGCAGGGTCATGATACGTAGGCAATCCACATAGGATTCGATCATATCCATAACCGAAAGAAAAAAAAAACGAAAAACTACAAAAAGAAAAAAAAAGAGAAAAAAAGAAAAATAGAAGAAAAAAAAATTTAGAAAATAAAGGAAGATTTAGGAAGCACATATATGAGAAGCTGGAACGACGCATGTAACTGAAGCAAATGCGTGATAGAAAGGTTTAACCGCCTAGGTTCATTGCATCCTTAATGCACATTTACCTGTTTGTCCAATGCCCTAACGCTAACGTAATGTCTTCACTTTGTTGTGTTCAGTTTCAGAAAGGTGGTTGGTTGTGGTTCTAAAATAACTCTTCCCTCTAACACAAAGTTAGAGGACAATGGCAGAGAATCTCAAGACTGAGTGGGTTGACACCGATACCCGACAACAACTGGTTGAACGGAACCACGAGTTAGTGGAAGAAGTCAAAATATTGAGACAACATGTGGCCGACATGTATCGGGCATGGATGGATGGAAAAGCACCACCCCCGCCACCACCTAGCTTCCTAGACTCTGTCCTTACCCGTACAATGAACCCGATACCAGATGATCCCACACACCCTCCATATATACCCGCCTATCACAATTTTTTCAGCCGCTCAATTAGCTCAACTACTCGTCCCCCAGCTATGTTTTTACAACGCTACTCCCGTCCCCAACACCACTACTCTCCCCGGGACACCCAAAATCGTACTTCACCTTCCAGGTACCCAGCTCCACAAAAGCCTACCAACCCCCACGAACATACCGGAAACCCCCTAGGTCAGGTTTCAGGCCAAATAAGGCGTTTAGGGAGGAGAGGTTGCTGAAGCGAGAAAATGCTCTTACCCCTATCGGAGAATCCTATGCAAGTCTATTTGAAAGGTTAAAGCATGTCGGCCTGATTACACCGCTCCCCGGATATACTCCCGACCCACGTGCAAGAAGCTTCGATCCTACTGCACGATGTGCATACCATTCCAATGTCAGAGGGCACGATATTGAGAGTTGTCGTACCTTGAAAAAGGAAATAGAAAGAATGATTCAAAAAGGGTGGTTGATTGTGATCAATGACGATGACAGAGAGCACACGAATCCTCTGGGGGGTGTATTGACCTGAAGCTAAAAATGTTGAAGCAGATGGCAGCCTCGGCAATATTGATGCAGAACTTAGTGGCTAAAACGTCGTGCTTGGTAATTGGGAAGACACTCCATCTTTTGGTCAGCTAGATGGAGCTTTGGTGGTTCGTTTTGTTGTCATTTCTGTTGTCCGAGTTATTTTCAGGGTTGTCTTGTGGTCAAACTCTTTTGTCCTAGCAGTTTGCTTTGGTCTTGCCCAGTTTTGTTTCAGGGCTGTACTCTAGTTTGTTTTGCTTGTTTTGTCATTGAACCATTTCGTCATTAGTTTAATGAAGCTTTCGGTCTTTTGTTACTTCCGGTCATTTTATTTGTTTAGTTCTTTTTACCCTTTAGATTTGTCTTGTGCTCAAACGCCGAATCTAGTGACACGACATGCGCACACATAATTGTGGCTTAATTCTAAAAGTTAATCATGAAGAATTTGGAAGATGATCGGGTCATTTAAAGGAAATGAAAACAATTTGACATTGTTTGGATCCCGAGTCATGTGAAACCGGGGCAATTAAAAAAGGAAACAATCAAAGGCAAGCTGGCCAAATCGACGTGGAGTCGTTCATAATAATGAAGATGAGAGTGTTGTCCAACTGTGACTTAAAGATATGACGAATGTTAATCGCGTTGTTTGCACTTGGTATGTTCTGAAGATTGGAATGACGAAGGCATTTTGTTCTGCTACCCAAACACTTTATCCTTCGTTAAACCTTCGAGCCTTATTTTGATTTCTTTCATACCCCTCCTTCGGAATTAGTTGCAAAGACTAGGAACACAAGTTTGAAACAACAACAACAACAACAACTACTACCTAGTATGTTCCCACAAAGTGGGGTCTGGGGAGGGTAATACGTACACAGGCCTTACCCCTACCCGAAAGGGTAGAGAGGCTGTTTCCGGCCGACCCTCGGCTGAACACAAGTTTGAAAGGGATAAAGAA
The DNA here is from genome assembly GCA_032618575.1 of Nicotiana noctiflora. NCBI lineage: Eukaryota > Viridiplantae > Streptophyta > Magnoliopsida > Solanales > Solanaceae > Nicotiana > Nicotiana noctiflora. The sequence continues at coordinate 4,743 of JASVEL010009903.1, forward strand.
AAAGTAAAGAAAAAGAAAATGACAAAAAGAGATAAAGAAAAGAAAAGAAAAATGTGTGAAAAAGAAATTTGAAAAAGAGGAATTGGGAACTACGTTTGACCTGATTCCTCAAAGAGGATACGTAGGCGCTTCACAGCTCGGTCATAGTGTAAATAAAAACCAAAAAAATCCCCAAGCAAGAAACAGGGGCAGTAAAAAAAAAAGTGTTTATGTAAGGAAAATATAGGATTCCGAAGGTTGTAATTTTGAACCCAATTTATTTTATTTTGAGCCTTTATTACCCTTTCTTTCTAGCCCTGTCCAAACCCACATTACGGTCCAAAGAAAGACCTTTTGACCAATTTTCAAAAGAGGTTGAGTTAGGCAAATAAGAGAAGTTTCATCGGGACATAACACTCTGATTCCCGGCAGAAAGACTCCGATCTCCAGCAAAAAAATAGGAGAGTCTTAGCAGTAACACCACCAATCCCCAGCGGAAAAGTAACACAAATGAGAGAGTCTTAGCGGTGAAAACATTCACAGGCACCATAAGGCGATGAAAGCTGAGAGAAAAACCGAAATGAGAGAGGCTTGGTAGTGAAAACCCCTCGGGCACTACAAGTTGAACGGAGATTGGAAATCAGATGGGAAAGCCCCAGGCGAAGATTACAAAAGGCGGTTTAACGATGGAGGATATGCTATATGTGCATGTCATGTCCATTAGAGTTGGTATCCACGTTTGATAGGTTTACTTTATAACTTTTCTTTTTAGAGAGTCATCTTCCTTTTTGTCTTTTAGTCTGTTTCCTTTTATCTTTCTCCTTTTTATCGAAAATTCCCCAATAGAGTCTGTTAACAAGAAATGACTGCAAAATATTCCATCAGCTTTCCAATTACGCAAGACGGGATTTTGATTGGTACACCCAAGTGGTATAAGTCAGGAAGGATCAAGCGCAAGACCAGTGTCCAGAGGTATATTCCCCAGCAATAGGAAAATGACAAAGGGAGGGATTGGTGTCAATAAGGATATCTCAAGGAGGGTTAATGAGACTCAAAGGTTTGGAAATGCCCAGTCCTGAGATATGCCGCAAAAGGAGAGATATCCCAAGCAGAAAGGTATTTTCAGTGACAAGGGTGAACAAAGAAAATGGTTCACCAGTAAAACATGCAAGGTCTTCACGAATGGTCACTATCATAGGAATTCGGGTGGTCAGTGGAAAACCACGTGGAAAGGTTCGCGAATAAAGAGTCGTCAAGGAAGGTGGGGAAGCAAGAAAGGATAAAGCTATCCCCAGCATGAATATCATCAAATAATAATATCCCCAGCAAGTTCTGATAATAAAACGCAGAGCAGAGAAAGAGGAGGAGAAGCATCCCCAGCAGCAGCACCACAACCAGCCACCACATTTTAAAACTAACCAATTTTTCTTTGATTTGAAACAGGAAAAAGAGGGGTTGTTGGCAGAAAAGCATGCCACGAAGAAGATTCTCAAACTGGGGCAGAAAATTTTCTCCCGTTGCGAAAATTTTCTCGAAACCAAATATCCGGTTGGGGAAAGAAGCCAGATAACGCAAGGAAATGATCTTTGAACCCGATTATCCCGAGCAGCTTTGAAAAAAAAAAAAGAAAACAACAAGTTGTGATAGAGGAAATTATACCCCCAGCAGACAAGACAAAACGAGGAAGCTTACGTTCAGAAAGGCAAGAAGTCGGTATCATCCCCAGCAGTTCTCGAAAAAATGAAACACTAATTTTGAGATTTCTCCGCCAGCAGCATTATATCCTACAAGTTTTTCAAGGGAGCCAAGCGCGAGTCCCGAATGAGGTTTGCAAAGAGGAAAAAGGAAAAGGGATCCCCCGACAGTGTAATCCCCAGCTGATGACATTTCAATCCCCAGCGATCCCGGGAGAGAATAAAGGTTTTGAAGGAAGTAGAAAAAGAGGAAATAAAGAAGATTTTTCCAGCAGCATTACCCCAGCAGGTAAGTAATTAGTTCCAAAGATATCCCCAGCAGTCAAGAGAAAAATAACACGACCCAGGAGTAAAGCAATTCCAAAACAAGGTAATTCAGAAGAAAGGATGGCCCAAGAAGCGATGCAGGAAGAAGAAAGTGGTGCGGGAAGCAAAGGAAGGCGACATGGATGGGATGGAGTTAGTGAGTTGATGTTGAAGTCAGGAGCCCGCCTAAAGAATGGAGTGGCGATTTATTTTCAAAAGATGTTGTTGAAGTCAGGAGCCCGCCTGAAGAATGGAGTGGCGATTTATTTTCAAAGGATGTTGTTGAAGTCAGGAGCCCGCCTGAAGAATGGAGTGGCGATTTATTTTCAAAAGTTGATGTTGAAGTCAGGAGCCCGCCTGAAGAGAGGAATGGCGATTTATTTTCAAAGGATGTTGTTGAAGTCAGGAGCCCGCCTGAAGAGAGGAATGGCGATTTATTTTCAAAGGATGTTGTTGAAGTCAGGAGCCCGCCTGAAGAATGGAGTGGCGATTTATTTTCAAAGGATGTTGTTTGAAGTCAGGAGCCCGCCTGAAGAATGGAGTGGCGATTTATTTTCAAAATATGTTGTTGAGGTCAGGAGCCCGCCTGAAGAATGGAGTGGCGATTTATTTTCAAAGGATGTTGTTGAAGTCAGGAGCCCGCCTGAAGAGAGGAATGGCGATTTATTTTCAAAAGTTGATGTTGAAGTCAGGAGCCCGCCTGAAGAATGGAGTGGCGATTTATTTTCAAAGGATGTTGTTGAAGTCAGGAGCCCGCCTGAAGAGAGGAATGGCGATTTATTTTCAAAAGATGTTGTTGAAGTCAGGAGCCCGCCTGAAGAGAGGAATGGCGATTTATTTTCAAAAGAGGTTGAAGTCAGGAGCCCGCCTGAAGAGAGGAATGGCGTTTTATTTTCAAAAGTTGATGATTGAAGTCAGGAGCCCGCCTGAAGAGAGGAATGGCGTTTATTTTCAAAAGATGTTGAAGTCAGGAGCCCGCCTGAAGAGAGGAATGGCGTTTTATTTTCTAAGTTGATGTTGAAGTCAGGAGCCCGCCTGAAGAGAGGAATGGCGATTTATTTCAAAAGATGTTGTTGAAGTCAAGAGCCCGCCTGAAGAGAGGAGTGGCGATATATTTTCTAAGTTGATGTTGAAGTCAGGAGCCCGCCTGAAGAGAAGAATGGCGATTTATTTTCAAAGTTGATGATTGAAGTCAGGGAGCCCGCCTGAAGAATGGAATAGCGATTTATGATTAGAGTTTGTCGTTAAAGTCAGAAGCCCGCTAGAAAAGCAGAATGACATCTCAGTTTCCAAGATTTGATAAGCATAGTGAACAATCGAAAAGTGACAGAGTGTAACGGAAATCCCCAGCATGAATCAGAAGGAAGGCAACAAGGATCAGAAAAGATAGATTCAGACGTCGAAGGAGAATAGCTCGAAGATCACAAGTAAGGGAATTCACTTCGGAGTGCAATGCAAGTAAGCAACAAAAGAAGCTTGCAACCAGAATGCGAGTCAACAGTCCGAGATGATCAACAGAAGTTAGTCACAATGAAAAAAGGCAAGGAGTTAATCCAAGTGCAGAAGTTGATGAAAGATGTGGTGTGCTCAAGACATGGCCGAGGTCACAAGCATTGCATACCTGGTCTTGATCCGAAAAGCAGCACCTGCAACTAGCAAGTATCAAGGTTCAAATTTAGAGTCCGCATGAAGCACCAACCAATACTCAAGATCAAGCTTCAGAAGACTTATAGATAGGAATCTTGTAACTAGTAGATGATAGGCTTAGTTAGTCTTCCTCATGTTTTGATTTTCGATGTAATAGCAGGACCACGGACCGGAACTTCGATGGAACGGAACCTCGGCGGAACGGCACCTCGACTGGCTCTCCACTTCGGTTACTCCATATTCTTACTCACTTTCGAACTACACGTGGCCTGATTCCTTTATAGCCAAGGATATGTATGCAGCTCAATACAAGGGCTCGGTCATATTCCTTTCCTCTTAGTTTAGTCTCTCTGAATAAGGGTCGGGTCAAAACACTTATCTAGTCGTTCTTTGTCTGAAAAACTCTTTGTATTTTCAGTCAAAGAGAGGCAGCTGTAGATGCGTGATTTTGCCCCTACCCGAGATTTTTTATATTTTTAGTGTAAAATATTTAGTTTATGCCTAATATGGTTATTTTAGCTAATTTTGACTCTTTTACTCTATTTTTACCTTAAGATAAAAAATAACAAAAAAATATAGTTTTATTAATGTTTCGTAGTCATTTTAAACTTGAAAAATGCAAAAATAGTACTTTATATTTTTAGCTTATTAAAAAAAATGAAAATTACAAAACAAAAATAATATAATTAATATTTTGCAGTTACTTCAATCTTAAAAATAAAAATAAAAATAGTTTTGTTTAGTTGTCGGTCTTACTTTTATAGTTATTTTGCTTACGTAGGATTAATTAATAACACCGTGTTCTCATTCTTGGTTCCGGGCAAAGAATAATATTCGGGTTCAAACTACTCGATTTTATAATTTTCGGACCTAGCCCATAATAATCCGAGCCCACCACACGTGGGGACACGGACAAAACAACACATACTACACTACACTAACTTGAAGGGAGAGGGATGGGAGAATAATTAAAAAAAAAAATGGAAAGACAAACATAAAAAATAAAATGGACAATACATGGTGGGAAAAAAGAATGTTACTATTTTAAAAATAGGAACAAAAACGTTAAAAGAGAGGGGACAATAGGAAATGGGACTAATTTTTCTAAATAAAAAAAACAAAATTACAAAAAATGAAGAAGAGAAAAAACGGGAGAGGGGGCTAGAGAGAAGACAAAAGGAAAAGAGACAAAATAAAACAGAGCACATGCACACAACTGGAAAAAAAAAAGAGGAGGCATCTTCTTCTTAAAGAGAGAAGAAGAAAACGGCAGCAAGGGAGGGCAGCAATTCACAAGAAAACAAATCCTTCAGCCGCAAGAATAGATCATCACATGACCCCCATCGTTCCTATCTTCTTCTTGAGGAAATAGAACCAAATACAGACCTGAGGCATTTAAAAAGCATCATTGTTTGTCCCCCTATACCGCCGGACCTTGACACCAAACGAACACATCTTCAGCAACCACCAACCAGTCCATTGCAAAAAACCAATCCGTGAAACTCCGTCGGCTTCTTCTCCGGCGATCCAGCATCAACGACCCTCCATCTCCAGCCTAAACCCACGTCCAAAACCAGCCATAAAACCTCGTTCAACAGCTTCAACCAAGCTGCTACTGTTTCGTCTTCTTCGTTGAAACGACCAGCAACAATATCCGCTCCAGCTCACATCACTGTCCAAACGACCACTGCTGCATCACTGCTGCCCGTCAAATGACCACCTAGAGCTACTGCTTCTCCCTCACGCTATCGACGCAGCAGCTCGCTACTGCTTCATCTCCGAACAGTGACAACCAAAACAGTCCCAAAACACCTTCAGATCAGTGAAACCAGCCTCTCATCGTCACCTTCACCCCCAGTCCGTCGTAGTTCGTTGTCCAGTGAAGTCCAGTGTGAGTTCCATTCGAGGTCGTCACGTCGAGGTCCGGTGCGGAGGTTCGTCCATGGTTCGTCACGTTTTTGAGTTCGACGATACCCCACTTGATATTTCGATTCACTTGTAAGGTTAGGTTTCTTCAACTTCTCATACTCCGTTGAGCTTAATAGTGTACTTCTATCATATTTTTTATTCTCCTTTATATGAAACATTTGGATTAATGTTATATCGTTTGATTTGAGGATGTGTTAGTATTATGCAAGTTCTATTTCATACAAGCGTTTGTTGGTTTGATGGATATTGTCTTACAACAACCTATAAAAATTGAATTTGCAAAGGTGGTATTGTCGTTACTGATTTTGGATTTTTGCATTATGAAAGTATAAAACATTGAATGATGATTGGATAATAATAACATTAATGATTAATAGCTTGTAAGGAATATGTATGAGAAAAATTTGGAAAATGTGTACTGCCTATGGACAGAACGTTCAAGAAACTACAGTCATAGATTTTTTTATTTATTTAGTACATAGAAATATAATTTCAAATTATAATCTGTGGCCTTGCTTAATTAATACTTTTAGTCCTTAGAAATCGAGGCGTGCCATTTAGCAAATTTCGTGGCCCTCGCAAAGTACAAACGCGAAATTACTTTAGGCGCGTTAGTTAATAATAATACCTTCCTAATCACGGGTGCGCATTTATGTGACTCAAATCCAAATCTCAACGGAGTCGAAATGTGTTGACAACCACGGGTGCACTGGTGCGACGTGGTTCGAGATACATTTTCACAACGTTGCAATTCTTTGTAAAAATAATAATAATAATAATAATAATAATAATAATTTTTATAATAATAATATCATAAGAAGTTAAAAATTAAAATTTGCACATAAGTCAAGGCATATTATAAAATCAGATAAAGAAGCCAAGTACGATAATGGAGCGACCGTGCTAGAACCACGGAACTCGGGAATGCCTAACACCTTCTCCCGGGTTAACAAAATTCCTTATCCGGATTTCTGATTCGCAGACCGTTAAATAGAGTCAAACCTTTCCTCGATTCGGGATTCAAATCGGTGACTTGGGACACCATTATTTTCCCAAGTGGCGACCCTGAATAATTAAATAAATTGATCCCGTTCCGACTGTCCTTTAAGTGGAAAAACTCCTTCACTGATTATTATTATATCTCTTCTCGGGGTGTAGTATTAAACAGTGTCACATTACGTATTTACGTTATGTGCGGTAAAAAAGGAGGTGTGACAGCATGCCTTTCCGCCATCAACGCTATTTCATTTTCCTGTTTCAAATAAAAAAAAAATTAGTTTAATAATGCGGTGGTTGGTTGTGATGCTCCTGCTGGGGATGGTTCTCCTTCTCTTTCCCTACTCTGTGTGTCATTGTCAGAACTTGATGGGGATGATATTCCTGTTGGGGATAGTTTTTCCCTTTCTTGCTTCCCCGCCCTGCTTGATGACTGTTTATTCACAAGCCTTTCACTGTTGCTTTCCACCGGTATCCTGACTACCCAAATTCCTATGACAGTGACCCTGTTTGAGGATCTTGCATGTTTTACTGATGAACCATCTTCTTCGTTCATCCTTGTCATTGGAAATACCTTTTTTGCTGGGGATATCCCCCTTATTTTGTGGCATATCTAGGGAACAAGCATTTCCCCGACCTTTGAGTCTTGCTGGCCTTGGCCTTGAGGTAATTAACCTTCGCTTTTTTTTATGGAGGTATCCTCCTTGACAGCGATCCACCCCTTTTGTTAATTTCCTCTTGCTAGGGAATATCCTTCTAGACACTGGCATTGCGCTTGTTCCCTCCTGACTTATATCACTTGGGTGTACCAATCAGATTCCATCTTGTATAATTGGAAAGTTGATGGCAAATTTGGAAGTCATTTCTAACTTGTTCTAACCAAACAGACTCTACTGGGGAATTTTTGATGAAAGCAGAAAGATAAAGGGAAACAAAAATAGAAGACAAAGAACAAAATGACTCTCTAATAAAAGAAACTATAAAATAAAACCCTATCAAAAGCGAATACCAACTTTAATGGTCATGACATGCACATTTGGCATATCCTCCGTCTTCAATCGTCTTTCAAGATTTCTGTTTGGTGATTTCCATCTGATTCTCACCCTTATTCGACTTGTAGTGCCCGAAGGTTTACACTAACAAACCTCTCTCATTTTGATTTTTCTCTCAGCTTTCATCGCCTTATGGTTCCCGTGAAGATTTTCACCAATAAGACTCTCTCATTTGTATTACTCTTCAGCTGGCAATTGGGGGTGTTACTGCTAAGACTCTGTCATATTTCTTCTGCTGGAAATCAGAGTCTTTTCTGTTGGGAATCAGAGTGTTGTGTTCTGATAAGACTCTCTCATTCGCCTGACGTGGCATCTTTTGAAGACTGATCGGAAGGTCTTTCTTTGGACCGTAATGTGGGATTTGGATAGGCTAGAAAGAAAGGGTATTAAAGGCTCAAAATAATTCAACTTTGGATTCACAATTTACAACCTTCGGACCCAGATTTATTTATAATAAACACAATTATTTGCCCCAGTTTCTTGCTTGGGGATTTTTTTAGTTTTATTTACACTATGACCGAGCTGCGAAGCGCCTACGTATCCTCTTTGAGGAATCAGGTCAAACGTAGTTCCCAATTCCTCATTTTTCTAGTTTTCCTTTTTACTTTTTTTTCATTTTTTCTTTGTTTTTGTTGTTTTCTTTTTCCCCCCTTTTTTATCTTCGTCATTTGTGTTTCCAATTTTTGCTACTGATTCCGAATGAGGGGTATGGCAGAAATTAAAATAAAGCTCAAAGGATTGACGATGGATAAAGTGTTTGGATAGCATAACAAAATGCATCCGTCATTCCAATCTTCAAAATATGCCAAGTGCCAACAACACAATTAGACATTCACTATATCTTTAAAGCCCTGTTGGGCAACACTTTCATTTTTATTACCATGAACGACCCCCATCTCAACATGGCCAACTTGCTTGTAACGATTTTCTTTTTACTTGCCCCAGTTTTCACATGACTCGGGCTCCAATGATCTCAAAGCATTCGTATTTCCTTTAAATGTCTCGATCACCTCCAAATGGTTTTATGATTAACATTTAAGATTAGGCCCAAAATATGCGTGCATGTCATATCACTAGAATCGGCGTTTGAACAAAAGACAAATCTAAAGGATAAAAAGAATCAAACAAAGAAGATGACTGGAGGTAACAAAAGACCGAAAGTTTCATTAGACTAACGGTGAAACGGTTCAACAACAAAACAAGCAGAACAAACCAAAGTACAACCCTGAAACAAAACTAGAAAAAACTAAGCAAACTGCTATAACAAAAATAGAAGGATAAGAGGGTTTGACCACAAGACAAACTCCGGGTTACAAACCTAAAAGTAACCCGGACAACAGAAATGACAACAAAATAAGCCACCAAAACTCCACTCTAATTGATCAAGAGATGAAGCGTCTTTCCCACTACCAAACGGTGTACATCTTAGCCACTGAGTTCCGCATCTATATTGCCAAGCCTATTACCAGCTTGAATATCATCAACTTTAGCCAATAAGTTCTCAAGAGGATTTGCATGCTCTACGTCACTGTCATTGATCACAATTGCCCCTTCTTGAGTCATTGTTTCTACTTCCTTTTTCAAAGAACGACAATCTCCAATGCTATGCCCTTGGACATTAGAGTGGTACATGCATCGAACAGCAGGATCAAATCCTTTTGCATATGGGTCTGGGGTATAGCCAAGGAGCGGCTCAATCATGCCAGGATGCTTTAACTTTCTAAACAAGCTTGTGTAGGACTCCCCAATTGGCGTGAAACTATTTCTTTGCCTTTGCTTCCCTTCCTGCCCCTGCTTTCTTGGGTTGTTGGGTGCTCGAGCATGTTGTGAAGGCAAGAGTGCATTATACGGTGCTGGTGCTAGACATAGGGAGCGACTTGGCGGTTGGACATATGGCCGGACATTGTGCGGATGATAATATTGAGGTGAGTTATATGGAGCTCGGGGATATGTTTGGGCGTAATGGATGGGAAATGGTGGTTCTGGTGGGTAGTGGGGTTGTGGGGGTCTGGGTTGGTAGTAAGGTGAAGGACCTCTAGATTTGGGCCGAGTACCCACTTCGACTGTTGCGACTTCTTCCCCTTTCTTCTTCCAGAGCACACCTCCCGTGCTACTCTGGATGGCCTGAGTGGTGGCCTTGATTTCTGAATAACTCATTATCTTATTGGAATTGAGTCCTTCTTCAATCATGCTGCCCATTTTTATGACCTCATTGAAAGATTTTCCAACCGATGTCACTAGGTGACCGAAGTAAGTTGGCTCCAAAGTCTGCAAAAAGTAATCCACCATTTCACTTTCCTTCATTGGGGGATCTACCCTTGCTACATGTTCCCTCCAACGTAACCCAAATTCCCTGAAGCTCTCTCCAGGCTTTTTCTCCAGTTTTAACAATGTGAGACGGTCACGGACGCTCTCAAGATTATATTGGAAATGATCGGTAAATCCTTGCGCCAGGTCATCCCAGGTGTACCACCTGCTGGGATCCTGTCTTGTATACCATTCCAGTGCAGACCCGCTTAAACTCTGACCAAAATAGGCTATCAGCAGCTCATCTTTCCCACCTGCCCCTCTCATCTTGCTACAAAACCCTCGCAAATGTTCCATTGGATCACCATGTCCCTCATATAGATCAAACTTTAGCATTTTGAATCCCGCCGGCAATTGAACATCGGGGAAAGGACACAGATATTTGTAGGCCACACTGACTTGGCCGCCCAACCCATGCATATTCCTGAAGGACTACTCCAGGCTTTTCAATTTACGAAGCACTTCAACACATTTCTCCCACACTGCAGTTTTACATATGTAATATTCTTATAAATCCCTTTATATGTATTACTGTTTTATACGCTTTACCTAATTTTTTATTTAAAAAATCCATATGCCTTACCTAATTATTTTGCGCAAAGTTTCGCTTATTTGATCTAAGAAAAGGGTGATCTCTGCCTATTTTCCTCCATCTTATAATTTTTCATGTTAATTTAATTGATGCAAAGTTGAGTCCAAATTAAGCATATTTTATATGTGTCCCGATTGAGTATTTGAAGTTCATACCCACTTGTTGCTATCTATAACATCTGCTCACTATGTAATGCTCTTAAAGATTACATGTGCTGGGATTGAAGAAGAAAAGAAAAAGAAATAGCGTGCAACTGAAAAGAGGAAGGAAATAACAGAAAATTGAATGGACGACCAAGATTAGAAGTTGGTTTAATGAGCTGCAAGGGCCAGGATTGTGCCATGTCAGCTCAGTTAGTTATAACTAACTGAGCTGAGAGAAGAATCGACAGTTTTGCACAGTAAGCTCTCCCATTCCTTTCTCTGATTCCTTTCTGCTTCTTCTTCTTCTCTCTTCTATTCTCTTCTTCTTCCTCTTCTAATCACAACTTCCTTCTCTTCTGCAGATAAGCTCGTCAATGGCGATTTCCATTTTTTCAGTCTTCTCTTTCATTTTGTAATAGATAGCTTTTGTTTTCCTTCTATAAAACAGAAAATTGTCCCAAAAAACTTGTTTGTCTTCCTGTCATTTTGAGTTCTTAGCTTGTTGCGACTGAGACCATTACATTTGGTATCAGAGCAACGATCCTGCGACTGTGGAAAGCTGATGGTTGAAGGAACTAGACTAAAGGTGATGGATGATAAGTTGATTAGGCATGAAGAAGTTCTAAATGAGGTGTTGTCCATGCAGGAAACTTTGTGAAACACACAGACTGGCATACAGGGAACACTGAAGCTGATTCTTGAAAGGCTAACTAACTTGGAGAGAGTACCACCAAGGGCTCAAGTTGATCGACCTCAGGGTGATGGACTCTTTCCTATACCTGGGCCTGAACTGAGGCATAACAGACCTCCAGTGGTGCAGACCCCTACACCTAAATGGGAACTGCCCTATTTTGAAGGCCATGAGCCCAAGGTTTGGATTAGGAAGTGTGAGAGGTACTTCCAGTTGTATAGAATCCCAAATGACTTGAAGGTAGAGTCTGTTGCACTCTACTTGAATGGTCTAGCTGATACTTGGTATGATTCTCTATTATTAAGCAGAGGAGTGGTGAGCTGGGCTGATTTTAAGGAAGAACTACTGGTTCGTTTTGGAGAAGAATTACTGGGGGATATAGTGGAGGAATTCAATAAGCTTAATCAAGTAGGGACTGTTGATGAGTTTTTAGGTAAGTTTGAGGATTTGAAAGCTCAAATGCTAATAAGGAATCCCCACCTAGATGAATCTCATTTCATTTCTAGTTTCATTGGGACATTGAAGGAGGATATTAGGTTTGGGGTTAAATTGTTCAAGCCAACTACCATGAGATTTGCTGTTGAACAAGCCAGGCTACAGAAGAAAGCTATTGAAGCTGCACACAGGAAGGCTAAGACTATGTCCAAGCCAACCCCAGCCAACAATGGTCCAACAGGCAGCAGATCACAAGTCACCACTGCTGTCAAGCCAAATTCCTTCAGACTTAGCCCTGAGGTGTATGAATTCAGGAAAAGCAACCACCTATGTTACAGGTGTGGTGAGAAGTTTACCCAAGGGCATCAGTGTAAGAAGAAGCAATTGAATTGCATACTAGGGACAGTAGAGGATTCCACTAAGGATCCTGATGATGAAGATGATCAACCAAGTGCAGAATTGGTCATTGACGGGGAAATTGAGCAAGAAGTATTGGAGGCAGTGTGTCTCAATGCCTTAACAGGTGATAACAGAGGGGTTAATACTATCCTAGTAAGAGGTACCATTGGAAACAGAAAACTGACTGTACTGATTGATTTAGGCAGTACTCATAGCTTTATAGATGCCAACACAGTCAAGGAAACTGGTTATCAAGCTAAGCATTGTCCTCCAGTAAAGGTTACAGTGGCAGATGGAAACTATGTCATGTGCACTTCCATATGCATGGGCTATCAATGGAAGATGCAAGGCAGACCATTCTCCGAGAATTTACTGGTTATTCCACTTGGGGGATGTGACATGGTAATGGGGAATGATTGGATGAAGAAGCATAACCCCACCAAATTTGATCATGAGAAGATGTGTGTTACCATTGGCAAGAAGGGCAACAAGTTAGTTCTACCTGGGATTCTTTAGGAAGGTAGCTTAAGCATGATCTCTAGTGGGACACTGGGAAAGATGCTAAGAAAGGGGCAAGCCTCGTTAGCTCACCTTTTCATGATGAGCTCAATAGAATCCGTTGAACAGGAGCCCATTAGTGAGGCCATTTCAGAAGTGCTGCAGCAGTATACAGATGTTTTTGCTGAACCTAAATCTCTTCCTCCTGTGAGAGCTTTGGATCATACTATTCCCCTCAAACCAGGAGCTATGCCTGTCAGCCTCAGACCCTACAAGTTTAACTACTACCAAAAGGATGAACTAGAGAGGCAAGTGAAGGAGATGCTTAACAATGGCATTATCAAGCATAGTCAGTCCCCTTTTTCATCTCCAGCCTTGCTAGTTAAGAAGAAGGATGGTACCTGGAGGTTCTGTGTAGATTACAGAGGACTGAATAAAATTACAGTGATGGATAAATATCCTATTCCTATTGTAGATGATCTCTTGGATGAGTTGAGTGGAGCTGTGATTTTTTCAAATATAGATTTGAGGGCAGGGTATCACCAAATCAGGATGAGGCTAGAAGATGTTTACAAGACAGCTTTCAGAACTCATTTGGGCCATTATGAGTTCAAGGTAATGCCCTTTGGGCTAACCAATGTACCAACCACCTTTCAAGCCTTGATGAATCAGGTTTATCAGCCTTATCTTAGAAAATTTGTCTTGGTTTTCTTTGATGATATCCTCATTTATAGCCTTTCTTGTGAAGACCACTTGACTCATTTAACTACTGTTTTTGACACTTTGAGAAAACACTCTCTATTTGCCAAGAAATCCAAGTGTTCTTTTGGGAGGCCTAAGGTAGAGTACTTAGGCCATATTATAACAGCTGAAGGTGTCTCTACTGACCCCTCCAAGGTTCAAGCAATGATAGAATAGCCTACACCAGCTACAGTCAAGGCACTCAGGGGATTTTTAGGATTGACTGGTTACTACAGGAAATATGTAGCTAATTATGGTGTCATCTGCAGACCTCTCACTGATTTGTTGAAAAAGGATTTCTTTAAGTGGAATGAAGAAGCTGAGATAGCCTTCTCAAACCTTAAAAGGGCAATGACTACTACTCCAGCGTTAGCCCTGCCTAATTACACTAAGCAGTTCATTGTAGAGACACATGCTAGCCATAGTGGCATTGGTGCAGTTCTAATGCAGGAAGGGAGACCAATAGCATACTACAGCAAAGTCTTAGCTCACAAGCACAGGGGTAAATCTATTTATGAGAAGGAGTACATGGCTCTGTTGAATGCAGTGGATAAATGGAGACACTACTTACAGTATAGGCACTTCATAGTAAGAACTGATCACCATAGCTTGAAGTACCTCTTGGAGCAAAGGGCCACCTCAGCCATTCAACAGAAAGGCTTAACTAAATTATTGGGGTTGGACTATGAAGTATAGTACAAAAAGGGAGCAGAAAATAGAGTGGCTGATGCTTTGTCTAGGCAGCAAGAAGACAATGAGCAACACATCTGCATCACTCAAGGATCACTAAAGGCCATCAGTGTTTCCATTCCTTCTTGGATGCATGAGATAGCACATAGCTATGAAGGAGATTCCACAGCCACATTCATGATTGGGCAGTCATCAATCAATGTACAAGGGCCTAACATTTGGCACTATTCTGGCAGTATACTCAGGAGAAAGGGAAAAATCTATATTGGGGCTAGTGGAACACTCAGAGACAAATTGATCTCTACCTTTCATGATTCACCTGTAGGGGGTCACTTAGGCCAGCTGGGAACTCACAGGAGACTGTCCCAGTTATTCTATTGGCCTAGGATGAAACAGATGGTTATTGACTATGTAGCCAGTTGTGACACTTGCCTTAGAAGCAAAGATGAGAACAAGGCCTACCCAGGGACTCTGCCCATTCCCAATCAAGCCTGGAGCCACATCAGCATGGATTTTATTGAAGGGCTGCCTAAGTCCCACAGCAAGGAAGTGATACTGGTAGTAGTTGATAGACTCACCAAATATGCACACTTTATTGCATTAGCTCATCCTTATACAGTTGCCACAGTTGCTGATGTGTTTTGGAAAAAGATACACTGCTTGCATGGAATTCCTAAATCTATAGTTACTGACAGAGATAAGGTGTTTTTGAGTAATTTCTGGCAGTCTATGATCAAACTACTGGGAACTCAACTAAGCTATAGCACTGCATATCATCCTCAAAGTGATGGTCAGACTGAGAGAGTCAACAAGTGCTTGGAAAATTACCTAAGGTGCATGATAGACAGCAGGCCAACACAGTGGAAGCAGCGGTTGCCTGCTGCTGAGTGGTGGTACAACACCAATTTCCACACCAGCTTACAATGTACTCCCTTTGAGGCATTGTATGATTACACACCCCCACAACTCTCCCTTGGACCCCTACTGGAAACTATGGTCCCAGCTGCAGAGAACACCATACTAAAGAGGCAACAAATGCATCAACTACTTAAAGATAACCTTAGTAAAGCACATGAGAGAATGAAGTATTATGCTGACAAAAGAAGGACTGAAAGGGAATTTCAGGTGGGAGACATGGTCTATTTGAAGCTGCAACCATATAGGCAGACCTCTGTTGCATTGAGAAAGAACTTAAACTTGAGTTCTAAATACTATGGACCTTATAAGATATTGGCTCGTATGGAAATGGTAGCTTACAAGTTAGAACTTTCCTCGACTTCTAAAATCCATCATGTGTTTCATGTTTCATTGCTGAAGAAGAAGGCAGGAAACATGGTCGTAGTACAAACTGAATTGCCTATTACAGGTGAAGATGGCCAATTCCTTGTTAAGCCAGTTGCTGTTTTGCAAAGGCAAATGATTAAGAGGAATAATGTTGTTGTGGTGCGAGTCTTGATACAATGGTCGAATCTACCACCTGAAGATGCTATGTGGGAAGATTATTAGTTCATTAAGGCTAAGTTTCCTGATTTTAATCTTAATCCTTGAGGACAAGGATTGTTTGCAGAGGAAGGGTATGTAATGCTCCTAAAGATTACATGTGCTGGGATTGAAGAAGAAAAGAAGAAGAAATAGCATGCAACTGAAAAGAGGAAGGAAATAACAGAAAATTGAATGGACGACCAAGATTAGAAGTTGGTTTAATGAGCTGCAAGGGCCATGATTGTGCCACGTCAGCTCAGTTAGTTATAACTAACTGATCTGAGAGAAGAATCGACATTTTTGCACAGTAAGCTCTCCCATTCCTTTCTCTGATTCCTTTCTGCTTCTTCTTCTTCTCTCTTCTATTCTCTTCTTCTTCCTCTTCTAATCACAACTTCCTTCTCTTCTGCAGATAAGCTCGTCAATGGCGATTTCCATTTTTGCAGTCTTCTCTTTCATTTTGTAATAGATAGCTTTTGTTTTCCTTCTATAAAATAGAAAATTGTCCCAAAAAACTTGTTTGTCTTCCTGTCATTTTGAGTTCTTAGCTTGTTGCGACTGAGACCATTACACACCATTTCATAACCACGGTCCTTTTGAATGGAACAATTAATTAGTCGACATTAGGTTAGATAATTATATAATATTAATTTTATTTACCATGCTTAGAAAATTCAATGAATATAATATATTATATTAGTTATAATTAAGTGATGGTTATATATTCAAATATATGTAATATAGTTACAAATAAATAAAGAGTTCATAAAAGATAAAGAAGATAAAGATATTCCCCCCCCCCACCACAATGTTCTAATACTAAAAAAGATAATTATTAGATTAAGAGAAAACAAGGAAGCCCCGGCCCAATGTGGAAAAAGCTATTTTGTTTTATTGTACATTTTATTAGCTTTCTGATGTTAACTGTAACACTCTATGAACTTCCACTGGTAAGGTCTGCACCAAGAATTTGGACTATGACAGTAAACTTTGGTTTGTAAATCTATTCACTCTAAGATTTAATTCTCGAGTATTATGATAGTAAACTTTGGTTTGTAAATCTATTCACTCTAAGATTTAATTCTCGAGTATTATGATAGTAAACTTTTTAAGGAGGAAATTATTTTGTCATAAACTAGTTCAAAATTTGTAGTGCGGAGTTTATAACTCGTTGAGCATGAAGATTTTTTACTGGGGAAAATTATTAAATACATAAGTGGCATCGAAGTTCTTCTTCTTTATCAGTACTTTTATCCTAGATGGAAATTTTTACAGAGCAGAGAAGTACTACAGAACACTCAAAATTCACATATAAATGAAAAATTGGAGAAATTTTAAAATAAATGCAATAACAAAGACTAGACGTAGTTGGAGCAAGTAAAAGAAAATATAAAGGAAGAGTGAGAGAGAGAAAAAAATTCCTTCGCAACTTAAAAATTTGAACACCAAAAAGACCAAAATTTTCCATGTGGATTAGTGAAGATTTTTGGTGAAGATTTCTGATAAGTTCCACTAAGAGTTCTCTCTCTTTTAAACTCTTGAAGAACAATTGAAGAATATTGGGGTTGGAGGGACCCATATCATTCAATTACCAATAAAATGGACTAGATAGTAAAGTATAATATACAATGCTCATTGTACAACCTGTTATCAATATGGAATAAAGTAAAACTTTATGTTTTTTTATGTAATTTTACTTGAAACGGAAGCTCCTCCCGATTCCCAAGTAGTATCTATCTACTACTATACTATAAGAGAGGATAAGCAGGCATGTGATGGTCAACATGCTTGCTTCATCCAAGGGTATTTAAGACATTTACCATACAATTGGACAATATTATTGGTCAATAAAGCATCTTACTGTAATTGCTTCAGAAATTATTTTGTGTTTGGACTATTTTACCCTCATGCTTTGGACTGAGTTACGTCACTTTTTTCCTTACCTGTTGTCAAGCTTTTGCTTAGCGTCAAAAGCTAATCTACCATTAAATGCCAGGTGACACATCAATAATTTGATGAGCTTTCCAAAATTTTAAATATACTTTTTTCATACACTCTCTTCAATTAGCAAAAGAAAACTTTGGAAATGCGCCCTTACACCATCATCAGCAAAGGACCTCATTCGATTAACATTCAAAAGATTAAAAACTAAACTCTAGATAAATACCTCACTAAGTAGATTTATTCTACTGTTGCTCATGGGATTATAAAAAAGTTTTATTTAGGGATCGTTTGATCCACACAAAAAATTATATTCAAATTATATTACAAGGATTATAACACAAGAATTTAATAATAACAAGATTATTTAGTGAATATATTTTTTATAATAGATACATAGTTTCATTGAAATATCAACGTATAATTTAAATATGGTTGGTTTTATACTAGATAAACTTGAAAAATCTTTTAACTCAAATTTTCACCTTCACTTTTTAAGGCTTCCTTGAAATATGGGGTCATTTGCAGTAACTATATTACTTTATCTGGTGAGTGGTTGAGCTTCATTTATATTTTTCAGTTTAATTAGTAAGCAAATAACTTTCTGCTATGTTCCAATGCGAGGATTTGTATTATAAAAATATTCAAACGACAAAGGAAATCCACAATAGCTGCTATGGAGTTCTATACCTGTTTTGAAAATGAAAAAAAAATTAAAATGTATGTCCTGTTACTCATTTTTCTTCATCCTTCAATCGTTTGAGGATGAATCGTAAAGCTAAATGAAGAAATGCTCATATCGGTTGATTTGCTTTAAAATAAAACTTATAAGGCCCAAAATGAAAATACAAGAGATTACTTCGTTAAATTATTATTATATTAATGCTAATTATATGTGTCAAAATCATACGTGATGTTGTTCTAAACAGAAGATAGAATTGTCGGAGAACCTAAGCACAACTATTAAATAAATATATACAAGTTAAGCAAAAATTTACTCATGTTATTTGGTGATGGACTCTCATACAAGAGTTCATTTATAAAAAAACTCAAATGCTTAGCATACTTATAGCCACATCCAAGATTTAACGCGAGTTATGAATTTCAATCATTTTAAGTCATTGGAGTTTTAAAATAATATTTTATACATGTCCAATAAATTATCCAAGAAAATTTATCACTTAGTCAAATTTTTTAATATTTATGTATTACAAAAATAAAATATTTGGGATAATTACAGAAAATGACACCACTTACAGCTACAATAAGTTATTTATTTGTTTATTTCTTCAAATTATGACATCGCTTATGAAAAATCTTGTGTACGCTACTGACTGAAGATATGACCTTGGTATTAGTTGCTCTCTTGTATTTTCATATTCTTAGATCTTTATTACATCATATTGTTTCGTTCACTTCAATTATTGTATTTTATTGTTTGGTACTACTACTCCTTTTTAAGACAAGAGGAGTGGTAAGCAACCACCACTTCCAACCGAGAGGTTGTGAGATTGAGTCTCCCCAAGAGCAAGATGAGAAGTTCTTGAAGGAAAAGATGCCGGGTTTCTATTTGGAAACAACCTCTCTACCCCTAGGTAGGGGTAAGGTCTGCGTACACACTACCCTCCCAGACCCCACTAAATGAGATTATATTGTATTGTTGTTGTTGTTGTTGTTGTTGTTGTTGTTGTTGTTGTTACTACTACTCCTTTTTCTTTTCTTCTTCTCCTTTTTCTTCTTTCTTCTAACATTTTTCTGAGCTGATAGTCTTTCGGAAATATCTTCTCTGCCTTCTACCTTCATTAGATAGGGATAAGATTTCTGCACACACTATCCTTCCCGGATCCAATATGTAAAATTAAATTGAATTTATTGTTCTTGTTATTGTATCCGTTTTCAACCTCCGGAGAATTTTCAACCAGAAACGCGATACACAACTGAAAATTGTGGAAGCAAAGTGGGATAATAGAACTGGATTACTCATTTTGGAAAAGCCGCAAGTGTCCTTTACACTCTAATATAAATATTATAAAAACAAAAGACAAAACCGCACCCGAGTAAAATGAAAAGAAAAGATTTTGACACACTCAAGTACCAGCTTGCATAGACCAACCAGCATAGGACAATTCAATTGTTAATGCCAATTGTTTGACAGTGTCATATATCCAACTCCGAGGCAAATCCTCCAAGAAACAATTTTGAAACCATAATTTTATTAGAACAAATATAAATAGGTGTAATCACAACGGCATTTCTTGGAAACACAATTTTTATAACTGCCTTGTAGTTTTTTTTTTTTTTTTTACCGTGATTTCCGGTATCGCTTTGAGAATCCGACTAGCTATACTCACCGGGTCCCGCTGTTTCAATGCGGCTGCACGATTAGTTCTACGGGGCCCTAAAGACGCGGCCAATTTGTAATGCCTCCAGTGGCCCTGCGGGGCTCGAACTGACGACCTGAAAGACTTTATCCTCGTGCCTTTACCAACTAAGCTACCCCTCACTCCTCAGGGTTACTGCCTTGTAGTTTTAACTTAGGATTCCTTTTGTTGGCTGGTTCTATGTATAAAATGTAAGTTTCCGATGAAAACAATCATAAATATTCACATCTTTGTACCCCCTTTTGACACAATTTGTCGTACGACTGGTTAACCATGCAATTCAAATGTCATCTCACAACTTGCACGTTATTGTCCACCAAATGATAGAAATGTGTGCACTAATTTCAGCAGTATGCCAAGTTTCTTACAACACAAACAAAAAGCTGGATTATATTATATCTGTTCCTGTTTTAGCTTTTCGAATAAGTTAGAAGAGTTGATAAAACCAAACGGAATAGCAGAGACCTCTTGAGATTTGAACTCAGTGCTCTAATTGTGGCAATCAATTCAGTCACAATGATGGAAATGTAAACAGAGTAATTTGATCAGTAGGCTGCACCAAACTAGTAATACAATTCATCTAGTACTCATATTACCCTTTTTCCCTCTTCAATATACATGTTAGCTTAGCTAGTTAGTCCCTAACTTGTTCTATAGATAGCCATTGATGTAAGACGGCAGCTCGTGCTATCAGTAACAAACAATTCTCGTTCAGCTTCCTCTCTCTCCATTCACTTTTACCACACTCGAAAGAGATTCACTGTCTGATCTGATTCAGTGACTTCTTGAGCATTTGTTAGCTCCATAAAGGGTTTGTGCATAACTGTGGTATAAAGCACAACTTCAAAAACTTACACAGAAGTCTTCTGATACACTTGCTTTTTCTTTTTGAAAGAAAAGAGGTGGCATAACCAGGGAATCACTAATTTCAAAATTTTATCAGGCTCTTCAATATCTCCAAATTACTGCATAACTTACCAGTTTACTCTGTCATATAGCATCTATCTCCAGCAAGGTTACCAATACTTGTACCTGCAATATATCCCCCTGTCCAAGCATTCTGCAGAATTGACAGAGTGCTAAACAATCAGTGAAGAAAGTAGCCTGCTGATATAGGACTATTGTTTAGACACCGCCTCCTCCCCTTCTCCTGTCCCACCCCAAATAAAAAAATTAAAAGGAAGAAAAGGGAGGAAAAAACACAGGAAACAAGACACATAGGTAAAGTATGTTTAGTTCATACCGCGAATAGGTAAAGTAGGTTTAGTTAAGACCGCGAATAAGTAAAGTAGGTTTAGTTAAGATACATAGGTAAAGTAGGTTTAGTTCAGACGCGTATTAGGAGCCAGGCAGCAGATCATGGTTAAGAATCGCGATGCCAGATTTAGCAGTGTATGGTATCACATTTGCCGGCGTGTCCATCACAACTCCATGGTTACGCACACTTTTAACTTCATAGAGGCTTAAAAGAATCCTCATAAACAACCAAAATCAAATTTAATTTCGCATGTGGGGTCTGGGATGGGTAGTGTGTACGCAGACCTTACCATTACCTTGAGGTAGAGAGGTTGTTTCCTATAGATACCCGGCTCATGGAAAGATGAAAAGAAAGCAGTAGCAACAAGCAGTAACAACAAGAAGATAAGAAGAAAAGAAAGACACAAACATGTAATAATAGAAATCTAACAATAATAAATACAAGACTAACTACTAATACTGTTGGTATCGGGAAGAAACAATTTCAACTATCCACTAACCTTCTACCTTAATTCTCGACCTCCACACCTTCCTATAAAGGGTCATGTCCTCAGTAACCTGAAGCAACGTCAAATCCTGCCTAATTACCTCTCCCTAGTACTTCTTTGGCCTACCTGTACCTCTCTTCAGACCAACCAAGGTCAACCTCTCACACATCCTCATTGAGCTGTGCTTCTCCTCTTCACATGCACAAACCATCTAAACCTCACTTCCCGCATCTTGTCCTACACCGAGGCTACTCCCACCATGTCCCGAATATCTTCATTCCTAATCTTATCAATCTTAGTATGCTCGCACATCCATCTCAACATCCTTATTTCTGCTACTTTCATCTTCTGGATATGAGAGTTCTTGACTGGCCAACACTCTGCTCCATATAACATGGTCGGTCTAACAACCAATATGTAAAACTTACCCTTAATTTTGGGTGACACATTCTTATCACATAGAATACCAAATGTGAATCTCTATTTCACCAACCCCTCTCCAATACGACGTGCAACATCCTCGTCAATCTCTCTATTTCCTTGAATAATAGACCAATGGTACTTGAAACTATCTCTCTTAGGGATAGACTTGTGTATCGAACCTCACGTCCACGTCTTCTATTGGTCCCGTCATTGAACTTGCACTACTAGTACTCAATCTTCGTCCCGCTCAATTTGAAACCTTAGACTCGAGAGTCTGTCCTCGTCAATCTCTCTATTTCCTTGGATAATAGACCAATGGTACTTGAAACTATCTCCCTTAGGGATAGACTTGTGCATCAAGCCTCACGTCCACGTCTTCTATATGTCCCGTCATTGAACTTGCACTACTAGTACTCAATCTTGGTCCTGCTCAATTTGACACCTTAGACTCCAGAGTATGTCTTCAAACCTCCAATCTCGTGCTAACACCACCTCGCGTTTCGTCAATCAATATTAATCTACAAATAACATACAACATGACACCTCTCCTTAAATGTGGCGCGCCAGTGTGTCCAACACCAAGGCAAATGAAAATGGGCTAATAGTTGACCCCTGGTGCAACCCCATCACAACTGAAAAGTGGTCCGAATAACACCCCCCCCCCCCCACCGCTGACACACATACTATTCTTACTCATATTTTAGCTCCATCATACATGTCCTTAATCACTCTAGTGTAAGCAACAACAACACCCATAGACTCCAAACAGCTCTATAAAACCTCCTCCGCGTTTTGTTGTATGATTTCTCTACATCAATGAACAACATATGTAAGTTCATCTTCCTCTCCTTATGCTGCTCCACCAACCTCCTTACAAAGTGAATAGCTTCTGTAGTCGAATGTCCCAATATGAATCCGAATTGGTTTTCAAAAATAAACACGCTCTTCACCCTCGCTTCCACTACCTTCTCCCAAACTCTTGTAGTGTAGCTCAGCAACTTGATACCTCTAGAGTTGCAATTTCATACCATCTTGGTACCTTTTAATAAAATCTTAACTTGTCAAAGAAACATTTTGCAATTTTGAATATCATCCTTCTTTTTGTACATCGGAATCATCGTACTCCACCTTCATTGCTCAGGCATCTTCTTCCTCCTAAAGATGGTGTTAAACAACCTAGCAAGTCATTCCAAGTTTGCTCTCTCCATAGTCTTCCAAAATTCTACCGGAATTTTATCTGGCCTGGTCGCTCTTCCCCTACACATCTTACGCATAGCTCTCTCGACCTCCCTAATTTTAATATGCCTACAAAAACCAAAATCTCGATGGCTCTTAGAGTGCTCCAAATCACCAAAGAGAATATCCATGTCCCCCTCTTTATTTAGGAGTTTATGAAATTATGGATGTCATCTACGTCTAATATGTGCATCTTCCATCTATGCTCTGTCTTCCTAATATTTGATGCACTTCACTTGATCCAACTTTCTTTCTCTCACCTTGACTAGCATGTATAGCTTTTTATCCCCATTTTTGTCACTAAGTTTTTCATCACATTCAAATGCTGCAGTCCTAGCCACTGTAATCACTAACTTCGCCTCCTTCTTGGCCCTCTTTTAGCATCCCTATTCGGCCTCTTCTCATCCTTTTCCTTGCTCTCCACCAGCTTCATGTACGCCAGTTCCCTCAAAATTAAAGATAATCCCGTTTGAACTAGACGTTTACATCTAACATAATAGGTAGTACATCATAAAGTACATTTATAATATAGAAGGATTGTATCAAACTTGATAATGAAATTGCAAAAGAATTCAATGTAAAATCTTAGAAAAGGGCAATATTGTATAGGAGTAATCAGTACTCCGTAAATAACGCAATATAACATCAAATATCAAAATCAGTGACGTTTTTTCAAAAAATAAACGTCAACCTATTGGTACATGTGGTGGAACTGATACAACAACCACTATGCCTGAATCTCAACCTAGTCATTCGGCTATATGAACCTTCGATATTTATTTCGATTCATTTGGATCCATTTCATTCCAATTTTATTTTGTACTTACATACATTGATGATCTTCAGACAAATGATGCACCAAATAGTAATATGATTATAAGCTAAAGGTTTTGGCTGAACAAATTCTCTACAAAAGAAAAAAAGGTCACCCTTCTCTTTTTATAGTATACCATCAGAGTGAAAGATATATGCATATATATCAAGTATACAATAAAAAGAACATGATGCAGTTTTCCCATTAATGCTACCCTGTAGATTCAGATCATGCTTGCATTACCTGAAAATTGAAGCCACCAGTAATACCATCAACATTGAGTACCTACAGGATTTTCAAAGAATCATAAATACATATGGAAAGCTGTAACTTGTGTCCTACATTTGCACCTGAAGCAAGAGAAGTAACTACAGGTATTAAGTTAGACAAACCTCTCCAGCAAAGTAGAGATGCGAATGGATCCTGCTTCCCATTGTATCAAGGTAGATCTGCTTGAAGAAATAGAACGATTGCAACTCTCAGACATTAACTTAGCAAAATTGAGAGGGTCTCAGCATGAGAAGCATATATGATGGGAAGAAAAGAAAAGGGAGCACCTCTGAAAGTGGAACACCTCCAGCTGTGACAAACTCATCCTTAAATTGGCCCTTAGTTACCCCAACAAGGATGCAACAGAAAGTTTCTTTTCAGTCAGAGTAATGATGCCAAAAGCAGAAATGAGTCTGAGAAATGGGAAGGAGCCATAATACCTTTCCCTTCACGCTAAATGCACAATCTTTTAACAAAGAAGCAACAGAGAATAACATATTATTGGAAATGGAAGACCAAAGCATGTCTCCGCATATGCCCTGCATTAATCAAGAAAAAATAACAAAATAAACTTAGACGTCAAACATTCTGAGAATTTATCCAGACGCAAAAGCCAAGAGACATCCTTACAACTTAAGTGGACATTTTTACCTCACGATCTAATATATACTTCCAAAATCTTTTCACAAGCGCAAATTCAGAAGGATAAGAATTCAGCACCTTCTGCCTCTGCATTGAAGAGAATAATAAGGAAAGTGGTGAAGCAAGATTCATTACAATCATATGCTATGGTGTCATGATGAGAGCTTATTTACATAAGAGATCAATCAATAGTTTCAGAACCTTTTTTCTTTTGATAAGATCGATCAATTGTTTCAGAAGCTTAAGCACCACTACCTTATATGGACCATGGATTGTATCTTATATGGGTGTGTATAAGTACCAAGTGGAGAAATATACAACTTTTTTTTGTTGCTATTTTAATCACTCACAAAGAACCCATACCCGCTCGCATCACAGTTACTTCAAACCAAATGAAGGATCCATGTACACGAAGTTGCTCAATATATAAATCAAAGATTTAATGTAATTATAAGTATTAGTTTCCTTAGCTTTTATCTCTTCCATATGCTTCCCGTCTTTGACAAAGCTAGTCTATATGGACAATCAAACAAGATAATGAAAAGGTCATAAACCTCAAAGCAGGTCACATAATGTATTACCAAAAACTGACTCTTGTGACAAATGAGTGCATACTTTAGATCTTCAATATGGAGATCAGGAGTAAAATCCACACAAAGAGTACCTGGATGTTTTGCAACTAAATTTAGCAAGAGATAAGATTGTGGTGAAGAGAAAACGACAAAAACAGAAAAAGGAAGACATGTTTTACCCTTATAGTCTGAACTGGATAGATGACGTGCACCCCAAGCAGATAGCCTAAGAA
Organism: Nicotiana noctiflora; assembly: GCA_032618575.1. Lineage (NCBI taxonomy): Eukaryota > Viridiplantae > Streptophyta > Magnoliopsida > Solanales > Solanaceae > Nicotiana > Nicotiana noctiflora. The sequence continues at coordinate 30,581 of JASVEL010009903.1, forward strand.
CCACAGGCCCACTGAGTCCCCAATGTGTCACTAGCATGGGCCCTAGCTAAAAGAGAGGATTATTGTTCTGCAGTACCAAAATTCTATCCAATAAATGTCATCAATCTGAAATGCATACCTGAGTAAGCTGTGGTATATTCTTCTGGATGCCTTCCAATTGTAATTTTGCTTTTACTTTTGGAAATGCAACCTATGGGTGACAAGCAAAAAGATTGCTAGGCAAAGGCAAGAATATTTTCATGTACTCAAAAGTGTAATAAGTATGTCACAACAATTTTAAGAATCAACACAGAAGTGCAATGATGTCTGAAACACATTAACATATATTGTTCACTTTCAAACACAAAAAAGTGAACCACAAAATCTTCACAATTTAAATGAAAAATTTTGTTAAGGAAGAAAGCAGAGATCACTATGTCATTAGACAAAAAAGTACAATCAGTAGACAACATCCTGTAATAAAGAATGCCAAAGCATCATCTAAAATGTCATAAAGGTGAATGTAAATTTTACAGGGCACATAAGACTCATGTTCTTATAGCAATTAGCACTTATTTCAGGGAAAAGTTAGCTTGGTTACTTATAGAACATTAGAAATTTGAAGCAGGCAAGGTAGCATCTATAGAAGTCAAAGATACTAGCTGCCTCCTAAGACATATTAAATGCCAGAAAGAGGAGAAAATAAAATCACAGTGCAGATAGTTGACAGTCGATCAGCCCTATGTCATCCTGAACACCAATATTAATCAGGTTTTATTCAAAAACGAACAGGATCTGAATCAAAAATATTTATTACGAAAACAGTTATGAGACATATAAAGCATCTCCCAAAGTACATCCTTAATTCAGGAAAGAAGGAATTATTGACGATAAACAACTAGCTATATATTCATTCATGTGATATAAAACATAAGGAGTAGCAGGCAAACACCTCAAAGACTGAATTCACTCAATTGGCTGCAAATGGTAGAGAAACCTACACCAGACAATTCTGCTAACTTTGAGTCATCAATCTTGAAAGTGAACAGGCTTGGAACAGGTTCCACAATAGAATGACCAAGCTGAGTGGCAAGATTGTAACCCTGAACAGGAAAAGATGGAAATGAAGTGAAGTAATGGATGCAAAAGTACTGCTAACTTGTGAGAAAGCACGGAAGAAAAATATATTATTGATGTATTAACAATGATACAATGAGCCCTATATATAATACATATTCTACTCCTACTACATATCAGACTAGGACATATTATAAATCTACTACATATGGGATTAGGACATATTTACACATAAGTATCTAACACTCCCCTCAAGTTGGTGCATACAAATCATATGTACCGAGCTTGTTACATATGTAGTTAATACGAGGACCAGTGAGGGACTTGGTGAAAATATCTGCAAGCTGATCATTCGACTTCACAAACTTTGTAGCAATATCTTCCGAAAGTATCTTTTCTCTAATAAAGTGACAGTCAATCTCAATGTGTTTAGTTCTCTCATGGAGCACTGGATTTGACGTAATATGAAGAGCAGCTTGATTATCACAAACAAGTCCCAACTGCTCATGGCCTCTTTCCTCAAAGAATAAACCTTTGCCTGGAGCTGATTTTATATACCGAAGAATACGAACAACTGCATCCCAATGACTATCACACGGTGAATCCATAAACTGACTCACAACACTCACAGGAAAGGAAATGTCAGGTCTTGTCACTGTAAGGTAATTTAATTTACCAACCAACCGTCTATATCTTGCGGGATCGCTAAGAGGCTCCCCTGTCCTGGCATAAGTTTAGAATTCGGATCCATCGGGGTGCCAACCGGTCTACAACCTGTCATTCCTGTCTCTTCAAGAATATCTAAGGCATACTTTCGTTGTGAGATCACAACACCTGAGCTAGACTGAGCAACCTCAATACCCAGAAAATACTTTAGTTTGCCCAGATCCTTAGTCTGAAAGTGTTGCAAGAGATGTTGTTTTAATTTAGTAATACCATCCTAGTCACTGCCGGTAATAACAATGTCATCAACATAGACCACCAGATAAATACAGAGACTCAAGACAAAATTCGATAGAACACAGAGTGATCAGCTTCACTCTGAATCATGCCAAATTCCCGGATAACTGTGCTGAACTTACCAAACCAGGCTCGAGGAGACTGCTTTAGACCATAAAGTGACCGACGCAAGCGACATACAAGGCCACGAGACTCCCCGAGCAACAAACTCAGGTGGTTGCTCCATATAAACTTCATCCTCAAGGTCACCGTGTAAAAAAGCATTCTTAATGTCTAGCTGATAGAGGGGCCAATGGCGAACAACAACCATGGATAGAAAAAGGCGGATTGATGCTATCTTAGCCACAGGAGAGAAGGTATCACTGTAATCGAGCCCAAATATCTGAGTATATCCTTTGGCAACAAGACGAGCTTTTAGACGATCAACATTACCATCAGGACCAACCTTGACTGCATACGCCTAACGACAACCAACAGTAGATTTACCGGAGGGAAGAGGGACGAGCTCCCAAGTAACACTCGTATGTAAAGCAGACATCTCGTCAATCATAGCATGTTGCCATCCTGGATGAGACAATGCTTCACCTGTTGACTTAGGGATAGAAACAGAGGACAAAGAAGATAGAAAAGCATAATAGGGTGATGACAAACGATAATAACTCAAACCGACATAATGGGGATTAGGATTAAGGGTGGTCCGTATACCTTTCCGAAGTGCAATCGGTTGATTAAGAGGAGACAAGTCCGCAATATTAGTAGGGTCAGGTGCACGACGTGAATCAGCTGGGCCTGATGCTGGGCGCGGACGACGATGATATGTCAAAAGTGGTGTTCCTGTGGCAGGGAGTCTAAGAGGATCCACACAAGACTCCTCAACGGCTAGAATGGATAGAGGAGTTATAGGAGACTCGGGTAAGACTTCTGTGGCGGAAGGAGAAGGAGGAGCTATAGTAGGTTCCTTAAAGGTCGGTATAGGTAAGACCGCAGATATATCAAGGGGGTCAGAATGGTCAGAAGAGGTGAAGAAAGGTTTAGACTCAAAAAATGTGACGTCAATACCTACGAAGATCAAGTGAGTAACAGCGATATCCCTTCTGAACACGAGAATAACCAAGGAAGACACATTTGAGAGCACGAGGAGCTAACTTATCTTTTTCGGGGGCTAAGTTATGAACGAAACAAGTGCTCCCAAAAACACGAGGGGAACAGAGTATATGGGTGATTGGGAAAACAATACTGCATACGGTATCTGATTCTGGATGGGAGAGGAAGGCATCCGATTAACTAAATAACAAGCTGTGAGAACTGCATCGCCCCAAAAACGCAGCGGAACATGAGATTCAATGAGAAATGTGCGAGCAGTCTCGATGATGTGCCTATTCTTTCTCTCTGCAACCCCATTTTGCTGAGGGGTATACGGACAAGAGGTCTGATGAATAATTCCTTGAAAAGTCATAAATTGCTGAAATTGAGTGGATAAATATTCTAAGGCATTATCACTACGAAAAATGTGCATAGAGACACTAAATTGATTTTTAATTTCAGCACAAAAATTCTGGAATATAGAAAACAACTCAGAACGATCTTTCATTAAGAAAATCCAAGTACATCATGAATGATCATCAATGAAACTCACAAAATAACGAAATCCTAAGGTTGAACTGACTCTACTAGGACCCCATATATCAGAATGAACTAAAGAAAAAATAGACTCTGCGTGACTCTCAATACTACGAGGATAGGAGGCTCGAGTATGTTTCCCGAGCTGACATGACTCACACTCTAAGGTGGATAAACTAGACAAACTAGGAAGCATCTTCTGAAGCTTGGATAAGCTTGGATGTCCTAAACGTCTGTGAATTATGTCCGGAGGATCTGTAACTAGACATGCCTTGGATGATTTTAGGGAGTTAAGGTAGTAAAGCCATTCTGATTCAAGTCCTGTTCCAATCGTTTGCCCTGTACTGCGGTCCTGCATAATAAAAGAATCATCAATAAAATATATACCACAATGGAGGGCACGAGTCAAACGACTAACAGGTGCAAGATTAAAAGGACAGCCAGGGACATAAAGAACGGAATCTAGAGTGACAGAGGGTAGGGGATTCGCTTGTCCAACTACTTTTGCTTTGGTTTGAGACCCATTGGCTAAAGTAACAGATGGAAGAGACTGTGAATACGCAATATTTGACAAAAGTGATTTATTACCAGATATATGATCAGAAGCGGCTGAGTCCACAACCCATTGTTCAGAAGGACTAGACTGGGAAACACAAGCAAAAGAATTACCAGCAACAGAAGTATTAGTCTGAGCAACAGATCTACTTGTGGAGATGTCTGCTTACTTGCTCGATATCGAAGGAACTCATTATACTCCCCTTCAGATAAAGAAAATCCCTGGTTACCTGTAGTCTCAGTCTGAGCAACCTAAGCATTTTTGGGTGGGCGGCCATGTAGAGAATAGCATACATCACGAGTGTGTCCAAGTTTATGACAATAAAAGCACTTGGGTCTAGATCTTCCAAAACGACCTCCTCCTCGTCTATTCTCCATAGTATGAGATGCCCGATTGTCCACTGATTGGGATACGAGGACAGATGAGTCAAGTGTCTGCGGTGAGCTTACTGGGTGGCTAGGTGCTGCAGCAACGCGAAGTAATCGAGAGAATAATTCATCAACTGTGGGGACGGTTGGACTAGCCAAAATCTGGTCACGTACTGAATCAAGGTCATTAGGGAGTCCAGCGAGTGTAAGAACTAGAAACTACTACTGTCGTTGCTCTTGTTGTTTATCAAATACTAGCAGAAACTGGTATCAACGTCTCAAATTCTTAACTTGTCCCAAGTAAGTAGACATATCTAATTCCTGTTTCTTCAAGTTTGTCATTTGCGATATTACATCATAGAAACGAGATATGTCATTAGTGTAGAGATTACGAGCCTTTTCCCAAACTAAATAACATGTCTGGAATGGACGGAACAAGGGCATCAACTTGGAATCAATAGATCGCCACAGGATACTACATAACTGAGCATCGACCTTCTCCCACTGTGTTTTGGCCTTTTCATCACCTTCGCTAGCCTTTTTTGTTAAATGATCTTGAACTCCTTGACCTTTACACCACAACTCGACAGATGAAGCCCAATCTAAGTAATTTGAAACTCCCATTAAAGGTTCTGAGGTAATCATAACATCGGAACTGCCAGAACCCGGGTTTCTAGACCCTAAAGCATCGATTCCCAAGGACATGGTTGGATTATCACCAGATAACAAAAAAAATCAACTGAAAGTTCTCTGAAACAGATGTTGAAAATACTGTTTTTGCTGAAAAAGTACTGTAGCTACCGGAAAAAATTCAAAGTGGTCGGAATCAAACGAAAACAGGATGGGTAGGCTCGGAAAAATCAGACGAACACACTGTCCAAAAGGAATTTTTCGAAATTCTGGCCGGAAGGGCCCTCACGCGCCAGCGCGTAGGGCTGACGCGCCGCCGCCGGCAGTGCTCCGGCAGGCGCGTGAGGGCGCGTGAGGTGGTTTTTTTGGGTGAAATTTCTGGGGGTTTGGTCAGATTTATGTTGGGGACCTTTTGGTGGTGTTGGATTTTGCACAAACACTGATAATTAGTGACTTTTACGCAATTAGTCACTTAGGTCACCGGAAAATTGCACGGTGACTGAGTTATTTCTTTCCGGATATCGTTGGAATGACGCACAACGATTAATTTCTCACGGTGGCTCTGATACCATGTGAGAAAGCACGGAAGAAAAATATATTATTGATGTATTAACAATGATACAATGAGCCATATATATAATACATATTATACTCCTACTACATATTAGACTAGGACATATTATAAACCTACTACATATGGGATTAGGATATATTTACACATAAGTATCTAACATAACTCATAACCAAACTGACCTGCTTACTACTCCCACTAGCAATTAGTAGATAATCAGCTTCAATGTGCTCCACATAATCAAGGCTACGTTTCTCAAGCTTGACTGCAAACTTGCCATCAGCAGTGGAAGATGCACCAGTAACAACTTTTCCTGTCTGCAACAAGACTACATAGAAAATCTCAAGCACAAGGTATATTACATAGAAATTGCACAGAAAATGCAGGATAATATCTCAAACTATTTTACCATTTAGACAGAACTTTTCGATCTCAAACTGGTGACTGAAACAGAATAAATAAATGAAAGATAATTTGAGTAAACTTCAAAAACAAAGAAGGAGAACATACTATAAGTACATACCAGATGCAGGTAGTCTTAACATAGGCATTAACTTGATGATTGCTTAACCTATAACCTTGGTATACAGTAGTTTAAACCCAGAGGCAATTTCATAAACATGTTGACAATGGATGCTTTAGGCAGATTGATTACAAAGTGGATAGTGTTGGGTTAATATTTTTGCAGTGTGAATAGAGATGAGGTTCATATTTCCCTATTCCAATTTGTTTAAGCTGCCATTCTGCCTCCCATATATTCTACCACAACAAAGATAATAAATGATCCCATGTCTCAAATCCCAAGATGTACTTGGAAAATACTTGGTTTCAAGTACACGAGTAACGCCATATTAGCAAGTGTCAGTGCATACGTGTGGGGAGAGATAGAGAGAGATGCAGATATACATGTGAGCTAAAAGAAAACTTTTTGCTTTTAGGGAAGTGTGACATTACAAGAGTTGAAAGTCCAAAGCTACTCAATCAGACACTTTAGATAATGGATGTAGGCACCCATGCCCTTGGAGAACTTCAAGGATAGGAATGTACAACGAGTAATGTGAATAATATTAAAAGCTTATCCAACCATACATGCTCCCAAATAATTATGAAAGAATAGAAAAAATTGTGATGGAATAGTTTATCTACCTCCGCTCCTCTTCGCCTCGGATATGAGGCAATCAATTATAGTAGATGAATTATCACTGGTGGGGAAGACCCTTCCGTCTTCCTCAATCTGAGGCAAATCAGCAGAAATTACTTAGCACCATAAGAAGAAAAGAAACATAAAAAGGGTAGTTTTGGAGATTACTTTTAGTGCCACGCCATGATCCGTGAACCAGGATATTGTATCCATTGGACCATGAATATGGAAAAAAGAGCCTCGGAATTCCTTATGACCCCTTGGATAGTTTTCTGCCAAAATCTGCAAACGAGGTTGGTTTTGATTGAGCTTGTATATGCTGCTATATCTGATGTTGAAAATGAGACTCGACTATCAGCACATTTCAGAAAAGAAAAGAACACACACACTCTAGAGTCTTGGACTCGCTAATTTTAGTTGATTTTATAATTCTAACGAGCAACTGACAAACATCCTACTCAATGAGAATAGGGGAGTGCAAAATCTGGGTTAAGGGAATTCAGACTTCAAATAGAAAATAGTAAGTATTTCTTCTAACTCAGTTACCTATTCATACTTCAATGTATCATGTGCAAAAAGCATTTATCTTCAAATCCTTAGGGTATGCAATCTTAGGAACAATAATTATTATGTACATTGAATTCCCAACCATCGAGGGACGAAAATTACCCGTCACTCTTCCACAAGTGCCGTACTCCAAGAACTTTAAGCTTCGGGCACCAATTTTACATGCTAGGGAGATTACATTCTTAAATTGAAAAAGAAAAGTTTACCTTATTGTCAGGGCAATGCCCATTAGTCACATTGCAGCGACCCCCTCCAGAGATTTTAACCTACCAAAACAAAAGACCACATTTTCCTCATTACAAACACAATTTAAATCCTCAAGAATAATGAGCAAAAGAGAGATAATACAGCATTTCTCAAAGTTCTTAAAACAACAACTATACTTCAATCTCAAACAAAGCAAAGGTCGGCTATATCCACCCTCCATACAATCATTCCCCTTTAGTCGGCTATATAATCGCTGCAATACATTTAAGGGCAAAGGTTAAATTTGTCGCTAAGCTATGCGAATTGGTCTAGGTTTGCCTTCTGTTATTAGTTGGGATCAGTTATGCTCATACCATTAAAAAATTGGTCTGTATCCGCCCTTATTGAAAAAAGAAATCACTAGAAATCGCCATGTTTCCAAAGGGAAAAGTGTCAAATTTGTCCATGAACTATGCCAAATGGTCTAGATATACCTTCTTCTTAAATAGCAGATAAAGAACTAACCTTTGATAAAGGTTTGGCTTTTTCAAAAACAACAACTTTAAGATGAGGAGCGAGAGTCTTGGCCCTTATAGCACCGTAAATTCCAGCTGCTCCGCCCCCTACTACTACTAAAAGCTCTTCACCTGCCTACTTTTACCAAAAACACCAAATTACCGTAAGTTCGCAAAACAAAACTCAGAATCATTGTATATTACTAGCTATGTTACCTTTGGAGCAGCTAAGGAGAAAGTAATTGCACTGAGCCTTCTGCGTCCACTGGTAGAGATTGAACAGGGATAGCTTCCTTTGAGATTGCTTGAAGTTTGAGAAGCAAATCCAACACGAAGAATGAATCGCTGGGATACCAAATTCATGATATGATAATATACTCTACTCTAGTTTCAGCACCAAACGCAAAAACGAGCTCTCGACCAAACGACGAAAGACGTACACAGTTGTAGTGTAATATGTGTTGTTAGGAGGGATTTTATTATGTGTATCACGTAACTTATATTTTGTGTCTCCCACAAATAATAGTCGTGAGATCTCTTTTTGTCTCAAACTAAGTAAATTATGTGAAACATAAAATAAAATTTTTCGTGAAGAAATATCCAAGACCTCTATTTTATTTTTATTTTTATTTTTATTTTCTAAGGATTTTATTTAAGTGAAATATTGGGAGAAAATGCCCAATATAGTCCAGTATCTTTGGACTTTAACTCAAACTAGTCCTATTTCTTTCACATGAAGCATTAATAGTCCACATTTTTTAAAAAATCGTACACTTTAGTCTTCATGTTTGATATGAAAGAAGGAAAATATTTTCCCCGTGGGAAGGGGTAAAAAAAGTAGCATAAAAATTTTCTAAAAAATATTTTTACTCTCTAAACAAACACTAAAAAAAAATTCCGAAAAAAGTTTATCACTCACCAACTAAACAAAGAAAAATAAATGATAACCACTCATTTTCTAGGAAAATATTTATTTTCATATCAAACATGGAGACTAAAAGTGTACCACTTTATTAAAGAATGTGGACTATTTGCAACGACTCGACCGATCGTTTTGAGCTTTTGCACTTCGCTCTCCAGTTCTCCGGCATGATTAGCCACGCATGATGTACTGTGACTTATGTAAATCATTGGTTTTGGTTTTCAGGACAATCAGAATGGATTTGGAAGAACAGTTCTCAGTTTGAAGCTTAAAATCTAAAAGGTTTGCCCAAGTTTTTGACTTGTTAGTATATGATCTTGGATTAGAATTTTTATGATTTGTTTAGCTCCGTTAGGTAATTTGGGACTTAGGAGCATGATCAGAATGTATTTTGGAGGTTCATGGAAGGTTTAGGCTTGAATTGGCAAAACTGGAATTTTGGCGTTTTCCGGTTGATAGGTGAGATTTGGATATAAGGGTCAGAATGGAATTCCGGAAGTTTGAGTAGGTCCGTTGTGTTATTTTTTATGTGTGTACAAAATTTCAGGTCATTCGAACGAGGTTTGATAGATTTTTTGATCGAAAGTAGAATTTGGAAATTTTTGGAATTCTTACGCTTGAATCCAATGTGATTTTGGTGTTTTGATACTGTTTTAGGCATTCCGAAGGTTGGAAAAAGTTTGAATGAGGTTACGGGATATGCTGGCATGTTTGGTTAAGGTCTCGAGGGCCTCGGGTTAAACGGATCAAATGGATAGTTGAGAAGTTGCAGATTTTGCTTCAGGTCTGTTGCAGGTTTTTCTTCATCACGATCGCGTGAGGAGGCTCACGATCGCATAGAGCTGTCTTAGGGGGCATCCAGGTTATTCTTCGTGTTCATGTAGATAGGGTTGTGATCGCGTGAGTGTAGGTTTCTGTGTATCGCGTTCGCGTGGGATCATATGCGATCGCGTAAGTGTAAGACTTTGAGCATCGCGTTCGCGTGGATATATACGCGATCGCGTAGAGTGAAATTTTGGGGAAGCGAAGTTTGTGCTTCGCGATCGCGATGGGTTTTCTGCGATCGTGATTAAGTAAATTAAAGAGCTGGGCAGAATGTTTAAAAAGGCCATTTTCGCGATTTTTGCCCTAAGTCCACCATTTTTTACTTGATTTTGGAGCTTTTCGAGAGAGATTGAAGATGGAATCAAAGAGAACTTATTGGAGGTAAGAGTTTTTGACTCAATACTCAATTCTATGTTGATTTCTAAGTAACTAAATCTAAAATAAGTGTGATTTGAAACCAAAATTGGGGAATTGGGACTTATGATTTGGAGAACTTTGAGTGGAGATTTGAGGAGCCATTTGAGGTCCAATTTTGATGGTTGATATGTATAGACTAGTGGGAGGATGAGGATTCTATTGATATGATTTTTATCGGATTCCAAGATGTGGGCCTAGTGGTCAGATTTGGCCATTTTCGGGATTTTTGAGTCAATTCGATTATTTTCGCTTGGGTTTTGTTCCTTTAGCGTGTATTAATGATATTGAACTGATTTTGGTTTTCAGAGCAATTGGATACTGATTCGAGAGGCAAAGGCATCGCGGGCTAGAATTTGGACCAGATAGAGGTAAGTAATGATTGTAAATGGTGTCGTGAGGGTTTGAAACCCCAGATTTCACATCGTTGTGTTATTTTGAGGTGACACACACACTAGATGACGAGCGTGGGGTCATAAACCATTAGGGATTGTTATTTAGTCCGTCCCATGTGACTGTTTAACTGCATATTTGATTGAAAACTGTTTGTTATTATCATGTTTTGGGATAAATGCTATTTGGGCCTCGTGCTAATTGTTTCGGACCTTTATGCTATAATTGTTACTCTTGTATTCCTCGCTATTTTGACTTAATAATTGTACTCAGCCATGCTGTGTCTTACTTATTTCTTAACTCAACCTTATTTACTCAATTTTGACATCATAAATTATATTCTTGAGCTGAATGCTCTGTTTTTTACTGATAGTCTGAGTGACTTATGAGGTTGATGGTTGTAAGAGGCAGAAAGCCTGATTGTGAGGTAATTACTCAGAAAGACCGAGGGTATGAGTGTGAGGTTAATGACTAGGAGAGGCCGAGGGCATGATTGTGAGGATTATATATTTATGGATCGGGCTGCACGCTGCAGCGATATGTTGGATCAGGTTGCGCACTGTAGTGATATAGCACTTGGGCTGTAAGAGCCCCCTACGGAGTCTATACACCCCCAGTGAGCACTATCGACTATATATATGGATCGGGTTGCACGCCGCAACGATATATGGATCGAGCTACACACTGCAACGATAATTATATGGTATCTATTAAGCGTGAGTGTTGAGTGTGAGCGATGATTGATAAGAGTTAAGTTATGAGTGACTGAGAGGCTTGTCCGATAGGCTATATATACATGTATTGGAGTGATGATTTGCCTGAAGGACCTGTTTATGAACTTACTAGTTTTGCTTCTCCTTAAAGTGAGTTTCTATTGAATATGTTGAATTAATTATTGTTTTCACTCATCTTTAGACCGAGCCTCTATTGAAAATATTAAAAAAATGTTTTTAAACAACTTTCCTTAAAACTACAGTTTTTACAAGGTGTTCGGAATTTATCCACTGATTTGGCTTTGTGATTTCGACTTAGATTTTTATATTACGAGATAGTTATGAATTTCTGTTTGCCGGAGGGGTTGTATACAAACTATGTTTCGGCCGAGGGGTCGACTATGATTTTTCATCACTTTCACTATAAATTACATTGAACTTATACTAAAATTATTAGAAAGATATTTTTCAAAGGATTTTCGTGAAATGGCAGTTAAACGAGATGATTTGATTTGTATCATGTTTTAGAAACATGCTTTACCCACTATGGTGTTGTGACGTGATTTATGTGATTTCTTACTACTCAGACTTTATTTACCTTTGTTACTTACTGAGTTGACGTACTCACAATACTGCATGCGTCTTGTGTGCAGATTCAAGTATTTCTGAACTCGGTGGCTGGTTCATCGGAGTTAGCAAGGTAGCTGATTGGCGATCGCAACCCTATTTTTCTCCCTTCTTAGTCTTCCTTATGTATTCTTGTGATTGTTTCATGGCCATATTGGGCTTTATGTTGTTAGACAGTTGTAGTAGATGCTCATGACTAGTGACACCCCGATGTCGTTATTCCGCACTTCTTATTTAAACTTACATCAAGATTATTGATTAATAAACGGTATATAAATAACTTTTAATGAATAATGGTTGATTCAGGAGTTGCGTCTGCTGTCCTAGTTTCGCGATAGGCATTATCACGATCGGGTCAGTTTTGGGTTGTGACAAGTTGGTATCAAAGCCTAGGTTACATAGGTCTCACGAGTCGTGGGCAGGTTTAGCAGAGTCTTGTGGATCGGTACAAATACATATGCACTTATCCTCGTGAGGCTGCATAACCTTTTAGAAAAAACTTTACATTCTTGAATTCTTGTCGTGCGCCTTTGATTTAGCTTGAAATGTAACTCTTGAAATTCCTTCCAGGGTTTGTATATGCGCATGAGCGCCCAATATCAGATGTGTATCGATGACTTGTGATTCTCTAATCAAGGGGCGATATATGATTTCAGTGTGTTGATGTTGGGCTAGTCTGGAGGACTTGAGGCCGAGTTTTGCCTATAGCTGGAGCCCCGAGCTGTTGATATGTGAGCACGTGTTTTTGGATTTCTATAATCGATCGGTGTCCTTATTATGGGAGGGGTGGCTGGATAGCCATGTGATCAGTATGATATGACTGCGAGATGTGTTTGTATGATTTGATGGGGCTAGAAGGGTCTGCTTGGGGGTAGTAAGAACTATCTGGTACTTGATTTTTTCATCATGAGTTGATGTATAGCCCGAGTTGTGGGCATGCTGAGGGATCTTTTTCATGTTGTCTAGTTAGAAACGGGGTAAATTTCATGTCGTGATATGAGCTCAGACTCAGGAAGGGTAAGTGACCGGGTAACAGTGTCACGACCCGGATTTCCCACCATAGGGGTCATGATGGCGCCTACTAAATGGAAGCTAGGCAAGCCAAATATTAATTACATCTCCATTAATTACCAATTTATTATTAACAACATAAAAATTACAGCGGAATAATCAAAATTAGCGGAAGACTTAGTCAAATATGATAAAGAAAATCTAAATCTGATACACTACCCAAGATTGGTGTCACAGTACTCACGAACTTCTAAGAATAATACACATAATTGTTTGAAAGAAAATACAAACTGTTTATCTCGGTTACATGAGATAACAGAATGAAAAACATAGATAGAAGAAACAACGGGTCCTGCGGACGCCTGCAAGGCTACCTCGTAGTCTCAGTATTCGAAAAATCCACAAGTCGCTACTGCCGCTGCTGCTGTCCGTAACCTGTATCTGCGCAAAAAGAGCGCAGAGTGTAGTATCAGCACAACCGACCCCATGTGCTGGTAAGTGCCTGGCCTATCCCAGCGAACTAGTGACAAGGCTAAGGCCAGTCACCCACCTAAACCTGTACAGTTGCAATATAGGCATATATATATAATACATTATAAAGAAATACTCTGCTCTGAAATAACAGTCAATAACTCACGATATCCAGAATAATCTAATCAACATAATAAATCTTACTTCCATGTCTCAATTCCTCTCTCATTTCATATCTCGTGGTAGGCGTACCACCCGCTCCCAACTATCACAGTAATCATATCTTGTGGTAGGCGTACCACCCGCTCCCAATATATTAGTAATTATATCTTGTGGTAGGCGTACCACCCGCTCCCAATATATCAATAATTATATCTTGTGGTAGGCGTACCACCCGCTCCCAAATATATCAATAATTATATCTTGTGGTAGGCGTACCACCCGCTCCCAAATATATCAATAGGCTACCGGCAACTATGGCCAATGCCAAGATTTTAAGTCACTTTGTGGTCGGCGTACCACACGATCCCAAATATATAAAATATATATATTACCGGCATTTAGCCAATAATCTCTATATCAACAATATTTATAATTACCGGTTTTAAACCAATAATTTATAATAATTTCAACAATTTACCTTCATTACCGACGGTATAACACCAATAACTCTTATTCAACAATTTATTCATAACTAAATTCATATTCCTACAAACTAGGATAGAACAAACACTTACCTCGAAAGTTCACGAACGATTCAATCCGTAGCAATGCCTTTTCCTTTCGAATTTGACTCCAATCCAATCGTATCTATACACAATTGATTCAATGTCATCAATTTTACTTAACAAACTAGTTCATATTGCTAAGTATGATTTTTACAACATTCTGCCCGGAATAGTAAAAATCGACCCCGGGCCCACATAATCGAAACTCAAGTTTCGAACCAAAATAAGTTCACCCAATCTTCCATGAGTTCAAATATACAATTTGTTCTTAAGTTCGACTCCAAGACGAGGTCTAAATCGCAAATTCTTTGAAAGCCCTAACTATACCCATTTCTCAAATTTTCAACCAATTTATACATGTTTAAGCCTAAGGATTTGATTGATGTTGATGAAAAATGAAGAAAACGAGTTAACAATACTTACCCAATGAACTTTGATGAAGAAATGCCTCAAAAATCGCCTAAAAAGTTGTGGAGAAGAGAGTTGAACAGAAATGGGATTTTTATCCCGTTTCTGTTCTATTTTCTGACGTCTTAAATTCACTGGGCGAAAATTTACTCTATGCGATCGCAGGGCCTGTGATGCGATCGCATAGAAGAAAAAATGGGGACAGCAAAATTACTCTATGCGATCGCGTAGGTCCTATGCGATCGCATAGAAGGAAATGGATGAACTGAAATTACTCTATGCGATCGCAGGGAATGGTACGCGATCGCATAGAAGGAAATTCTGGGCCTCAGTCTTACTCTATGCGATCGCGAAGGATATTATGCGATCGCATAGGAGGAAAAGTGGAAGTTATGCGATCGCACGGGCTCTATTGCGATCGCACAGAAGGATTTTTGGGACCTCTAATCTTTGCTCTATGCGATCGCGGCCTCACCTATGCGATCGCATAGAAGAAAATCTCTGTGCAAAATTTGCAGAGTTTCTGCTGAAATTTCAAGTTCAAAACCATCCCGTTACCTATCCGAAACTCACCCGAGCCCTCGGGGATTCAAACCAAGTATGTACACTGACTCAAAAACATCATACGAACTTGCTCGCGCGATCAAATCACCAAAATAACATCAAAATCAAGGAATTTAGCCTTAAATCTCAAGAATTCTTTCAAAATTTCATAACTTCCAAACTTTCCAATTTAAGGCCGAAACACGTCAAACGACGTCCGTTTTCAACCAAACTTTACAGGAAGCGCTTAACCAATATATATGACTTGTACCGGGCGTCGGAACCAAAATACGAGCCCGATACCAGTACTTTTTAATAAAAATTCAGTTTCATTTTCCTTAAACATTTTCAGAAAACAATTTAACAGAAAAATTCTTTTACCGGGGTTCTAGACCTCGGATTTCAATTTCGGACATATGCCCAAGTTCCATATTTTTCTACGGATTTTCTGAAATAGTCAAATCACGGATCCGGGTCCGTTTACCAAAAAATGTTGACCAAAGTCAACCATATCAATATTAATATCAAAATTCTTCAACTTTTTCACATATTTCACATATTTCAACATAAATTTTTTCCAGCTTTGTGCCCGGACTGTGCACGCAAATCGAGGCAACTATAAATGAGGTTTTCAAGACCTCAAAAGCTCGGAATGATTAATAAAACAAGTGATGACCCTTTGGGTCGTCACAAACAGTTACGATTATGGAAAAATATAGAGAGATGCCATCTTGAGGCGAAACAGGTGGGTTATCTTCTGCGGAGTGTTCTAGATTTTGTGTGATCCTTATGTGGTTGTTGGAATATCTCCTTTACCAGTGAAATTTAAATTTGGGGTCGCTTCTGAGAGGGGGCTTGAATGTTACGAGGGTGAACGCGAGATTTGCAAAAGATTTGAAGTCTTAGATGGTCTGTTTTGCACGAGCTTCTGTGTGACAACCCGGCCCGTCGTCACGGGAATTACCACCCCGTTATATTGTAATTACATGTTTTATGCTATCATATCAGTATTAGAGTCTATCGGGTGAATTAGGAGTGAATTGGATTAAAAATGAGGCATATAGACTTTTTGAAGGAAACTTGAATATGGAAAGTCAACCCGGAGTTGACTATTTAGTTAGAGGGCTCGAAATCGGATTCTGACGATTCGGTTAGTTTCGGGAGGTGATTTGTGACTTAAGGGAGCAATCGGAATTGAATTTGGAGTTCCGGTGTAGAAATAGGCTTGAATTGGCTAAGGTTGAATTTTGGCGAAATTCGAACGGTTGGTGAGATTTTGATCCGGGGGTTGGAATGGAATTCCGACAATTCCTATAGTTTCGTTATGTGATTTTGGGTATGTCCCCAAAATTTTAGGTCATTCGGACATCGTTTGGTCGGGTTTTTGATCGAATGTTAGTTTCGGAAGTTTTGAAGAAAACTTAGGCTTAAATCCGTGTGTAATTGGTGATTTTGATGTTTAGGATGGTATTTTTATGCTTGGAGCAAGTTCGTATCGTGTTTTGGAGTATGTTGGTGGTTTTCGTTGGGGTCCCGGGGGCATCGAGGTGAATCCGGACCATCATCCAGCGTTTTGAAGCAATGAGAAGTCTGTTGTAAATTGCAGATCACTGGGCATAATTTAAGCCTTCGCGTTCGCGTGGCATGGGCTGCGTTCGCGAAGGCTAGGTGGATCAAAGCATCGCGATCGCGAGACTGGTATCGCGTTCGCGTAGGCCAGGATTCTTGAGCTTCGCGATCGCGTTCAGGGGGTCGCGTTCGCGTAGGTGCGTGAGGGTGTGCAGCGCGTTCGCGTGAAGGGTATCGCGAACGCGTAGAAGGAAAATAGGCTGCTGGGAACTTGTTCATCCCGAACGCATTGGATAGGTCGCGTTCGCGAAGGTTAAGCCGTAGCTGGGCATCGCGAACGCGTGGGAGTGAACGCGAACGCGTAGAGTAAATGGCCCAGGCAGTGAATTTAAAACCAGAAACATTTCATTACGGGTTCATTTGCAAAACACTCCATTTTTTAAGCCTAAAGAGAGGAAGTGAAGGGAGATAGCTGGGAGATCGTCGGGATATTGTTGGAGGTAAGTTTCGTGGTTTAATTACGCACTTTTATCATGAAATCATGGATTATTTCTATGAAAATGGAGGATTAAAGGTGGGTTTTAGCCTTAGGCCTAAAATTGTAGAAAAATACCGATTTGAGCGGGCAAATGGAGTCCGAATTTGGTAAATTTTATATTCCTAGACTCATATTGAGACGAGGGTTCCGAATATGAAACTTTTATAATTTTTTGAGAAGCGCACCAAAAGTTGGGTTTTGACAACTTTGTGGGTTTTGATACAATTTGGGTTATTTCGAATGAATTGCGTGAAATTAGCATATATTGATGCATTCTCTATGATTTTGAGCATATTTGGCATCCGAGGAGATTGATTTGTGAGGCAAGCGCAAGGCGGATTGAAGCTTCTACCGGTTCGAGGTGAGTGGTAGTAGTAAATAATGTACTGAGGGTTTGAAACCCCGTACTAGCACTTCACAATGCTATGTTGAGATAAGACACACGTCTTGAGACGAGTGTGGTGACATTGTGATTGGGGACTTGGACTTGGTCCTTCCCGCTAATAGAATACTGTGTTGTATGACTGCTAATGAGATTATAACTGTACAATTGGGCTAATAGCCATATTTGGGGCCTTGTGCCGATCTGGATCACTAGGGGACCTGTAGAGCTAGGTGACCCTTATATCGTGTTGAAACTTATACTCAGCCGTGAAACTAGCTGAATAGCCTGTTAAGAGCCAATACTAGATGTGTACCGTAAGAGATGAATTACTTAGGGTGGAAGCCCCCCTGATTTAGCTGAGTGAGCCTGAGAGGCCAATCCTATACTAATTGAGACCGGGTCGAGGACCCGTTAGGAGGTAATATATACATATACACACACACACACATATATATATATATATATATATATATATATATATATATATATATATATATATATATATATATATATATATATATATATATATATATATATATGATCGGGTTGCACGCCGAAACATTATATATATTATATCGGATCGGGCTACACACCGCAGTAGTATTAGTAAGGATCGGACTGCGCACCGTAGCAGTATTGTAAAACTGTTGGACAATAGGAGACTGGTACTGGATTTTCCCCTTTTAGAAATACTCCTACCCTTACTATTATTTATAGAGCTGCATACCGCAGCAGTATACATATTGGATCGGGCTGCACGCCGCAGTAGTATATATATTGGATCGGGCTGCATGCCGCAGCAGTGTATATATTGGATCGGGCTGCACGCCGCAGCAGTATATACATATATATATAATAGATCGGGCTGCACGCCGCAACATTATACTTATTAGACACTTATGCCTTAGGGACACATGTATATGGAGATGGTTGTACACCGTTGTGGTACGAGAGGGGATTTCGTCAGTGTGGGACCTTGATGAGATAGATGTGGACTGGTGATCAGAGTACTTAGTATAGTGATGACTTACCTGTGGAGGGTTTGCCTTAGAACCGTTTAGTGATAGCACATGAGTTCTTACTTTTAGTTATTGTTTATCATTATTACTCATTGAGTTGAAATATACTTACCCCACTCCCCTGCACTTTCTGTGCAGATCCACAGGTGCCCGAGAGCGGTTGAGGCATTGTAGCTACTTGCTCATACCCACTTTGCGGAGACTACGAGGTAGCTGCCAGCGTCCGCAGAGCCCGTTTTCTCCTTTCCTTATCATCTTGTTGTTCTCATTTTGCATAGACTTGTTTGTATTAGGATGTTATTCTGTAGAGGCTCAGTCTCGTGACACCACGATATTGTTGGGACCGTACTTTGTATGCTTTTACTATCATGCTTTTCATTTGATATGATCACTTGCTGTTTAAGTTTAATTTGATTAATTGGGATTAATAATTGGCTAGGTTAAGAGATGATGTGGTCGGGCTTGCCTAGCATTGTATGGGGCGACATCACGACTGGGGTTTGGGTTGTGACAAATTGGTATGAGAGCCTAGGTTAACAGGTCTTGTGAGTCATGAGCCGGTTGGTAGAGTCTCGTAGATCGGTACGGGGACGCCTGTACTTATCCTCGAGAGGCTGCAAACCTTTTAGGAAAAGTTTCAATTCTTGGAATTCTTGTCGTGTGATTACTTTTGACTTGAACTAAACTTTGACATTCTATTCTCTCGTAGATGGAGAAAACTCGAGCTTCCGGACGGGGAGTACGACCACCACTACCGCCTGCTAGAGGCCGTGGACGCGGTCGTGGTCGTGGCGGAGGTCGGGCAGCTGATGCAGTACCAGCTAACCCACAGCCCCCAGTTGTAGAGGTGCCAGCAGCACCAGTTCAGGCACGAGCTGTGCCCATTGTCATTCCGGGTCTACAGGAGACCCTGGCTCAGATACTAGCAGTTTGCACTGGCCTGGCACAGGCGGTTTCAGTTACTACCACAGCAGCTGCATCAGGGACCGGGGGTGGTCATTAGACCCCCACCGCACGCACTCCAGAGCTGGCAGTGCAGGGCTTACAGACACTAGAGGCTCCTCCAGTTCAGCCTGTGGTTCCGGTTCAGCCAGCAGACCAGGTTCAGGGAGACAGGGTCCCAGCTATGACGGACGATGAGCAGCGTCATCTCAAGAGGTTCACCAAATTATCTCCTCCAGTGTTCACTGGTGCTCCGGGCAAGGACGCCCAAGGTTTTCTGGATAAGTGCCGTCAGATGCTTCGTACGGCAGGGATCTTGGAGTCCAGTGGGGTATCTTTCACCACCTTTCAGTTTCAGGGGCCAGCTTTCGCTTGGTGGGAGTCTTATGAGCGCCGCAGGCCAGCAGGGGCAGCACCACTATCGTGGCCAGAGTTCTCCACCATGTTCTTGGAGAAGTGGGTGCCTCGATCTCAGAGAGAGGAGATACGTAGGAAGTTTGAGGGTCTTCGTTAGGGGGATATGACAGTGTCAGAGTACGATATCAGGTTTACAGAGTTGTCTAGGCATGCACAGTGGTTGGTTCCTTCCGACAGAGAGAGGATTGGACGATTTGTGGATGGCCTCATTTACCCCATTCGTATTCTGATGACTCGAGAGAGGGTTCTGAGTCGTACATTTGAGGAGGTTATGGATATTGCTCGCGACATAGAGTCAGATCATCGCAGAGAGCGGGACGAGAGAGAGGCCAAGAGGCCTCGAGGTTCAGCTAGTTCCAGTGGCACTCAGAGCAGGGGCCAGAGTCAGTAGAGCCGAGGTCGCTCTTTCAGATCCTCACAGTCGGGTCGCTCAGATCGTCGTGGGTGGTCTTCTAGTTAGGGTTATCAGGGTTCGCACCAGAGCCAGCCATCTCTCAGCACCATGCCAGCTCAGAGTTCTTCACAGGCCCCATCTGGCCAGGGGTTCATCTCGGCCTAGTTCTTCAGCTGGCCACTCCAGCGCCTGGGGTCCTTATCAGTCTCAGCCCCCAAAACCGGGGAGTTGCTACGAGTGCGGAGAGCTTGGGCACCACCGTAGGGAGTGTCCCCGCCTTGTTTCCAGATCTTATCAGCAGAGGGGGCAGCCCTCGTCATCTGGTCCTTCTACTTCAGCACCCGCCCCGCCAGCTAGGGGTGAGGGTCGGACAGCTAGGGGTCGCTCTCGAGGGGGAGGCCGATCAGGCGGACAGGCTAGATGCTATGCTTTTCAGGGCCGATCTGAGGCCGTTGCTTCTGATGCAGTTATTACAGGTATTATTTCAGTCTGCCACAGAGATGCCTCAATGTTGTTCGATCCTGGTTCTACTTATTCTTATGTGTCTACATATTTTTCTCCCCATTTGGGCACGACCCGAGGGTGTCTTGAGCTGCCAGTGCATGTATCTACCCCGGTAGGGGATACTATTATTGTGGACCACGTATGCCGGTTCTGTTTGGTCACTATTGGGGGTCTGGAGACCCGAGTGGACCTGTTGCTTCTCAGCATGATTGATTTTGATGTTATATTGGGCATGGAATGGATATCTCCATATCATGCTATTCTAGACTGTCATGCTAAGACAGTCAGTCACCTTGGCTATGTGGGGCATTCAGAGGATCGAGTGGCGAGGCACGACTAAGTATGTACCTAGTAGGGTAATATATTTCCTCAAGGCCCAACGAATGGTTGGGAAGGGATGTCTCTCTTATTTAGCATTTGTACGGGAGGTCGAGGCCCAGACTCCCAATATTGATTATGTTCCCATTGTGCGAGACTTTCCTGATGTGTTTCCCTCAGACCTGTCGGGCATGCCGCCGGACAGGGATATTGATTTTGGGATTGATTTGGTGCCAGGCACTCAGCCTATTTCTCTTTCTCCATATCGGATGGCACCAGCTGAGCTGAAGGAATTGAAGGAGCAGCTTCAGGAACTCCTAGATAAGGGGTTCATTCGGCCGAGTGTGTCGCCGTGGGGTGCACCGGTCCTGGTTGTTAATAAGAAGGATGGATCCATGAGGATGTGTATTGACTACAGGCAGCTGAACAAAGTTACAGGTGAAGAATAAGTATCATCTGCCTCGTATCGATGATTTATTTGATCAACTCCAAGGAGCTAGGGTGTTCTCGAAGATTGATCTTCGTTCAGGCTACCATCAGCTGAAGATTAGAGAGTCCGACATTATGAAGACCGCATTCAGGACCAGATATGGTCACTATAAGTTCCTTATGATGTCTTTTGGGCTGACCAACGCCCCAGCAACATATATGCATCTGATGAACAGTGTGTTCAGGCCATATCTTGATTCATTTGTGATCGTGTTCATTGATGACATTCTAGTCTACTCTCGTAGCCAGGAGGAGCATGCTCGGCACTTGAGTATTGTGTTGCAGAGGTTGAGAGAGGAGAAGTTGTATGCCAAGTTCTCCAAATGTGAGTTCTGGCTTGAGTCTGTGGCATTCTTAGGGCACGTGGTGTCCCGTGATGGTATTCAGGTAGATCCGAGGAAGGCCAAGGCAGTGCAGAGTTGGCCAGACCGACCTTAGTTACTAAGATCCGTAGCTTTCTGGGATTGGCAGGGTATTATCGCCGATTCGTTCAGGGGTTCTCTTCTATTGCTTCACCCTTGACTAGATTGACTCAGAAGGGTGTTCCTTTCATATGGTCCGAGGAG
>JASVEL010009904.1:0-66671 GCA_032618575.1 Nicotiana noctiflora
GAGCAATACCCGCTCACCAACCATGAAATCTACTTCTCGGACCTTACGGTCTGCATAACTCTTCTGTCTAGACTGAGCTGAACGCAACATCTCTTGAATAGTCTTGACCTTATATAAGGCCTCCTGAACTAATTCCGTACCCAACAATCGAGCCTCTCCCGACTCAAACCATCCGACTGGAGATCGACATCGCCTACCATATAACGCCTCATTCGGAACCATCTGAATACAAGACTGGTAGTTGTTGTTGTAGGCAAACTGTGCTAAGGGCAGAAACTAGTCCCATGAGCCTCCAAAGTCTATGACGCAAGCTCGGAGCATATCCTCTAAAATTTGAATAGTTCTCTCGGACTGACCGTCCATCTGGGGATGGAATGTTGTGCTCAACTGAACCCGGGTGCCTAACTCCTGTTGGACCGCTCTCCAGAAGAGTGAGGTAAACTGCATACCCCGATCTGAGATAATAGATACCGACACTCCATGAAGGCGAACAATCTCCGGAATGTAAATCTCTACTAATCTCTCCGACGAGTAGGAGACAGATACTGGAATAAAGTGTGCTGATTTGGTCAGCCTATCAACAATGACCCAAATAGCATCAAATTTCCTCCGAGTCAAAGGAAGTCCGGTAACGAAGTCCATAGTGATCCGCTCCCATTTCCACTCGGGAATTTCAATCCTCTGGAATACACCACCAGGTCTCTGGTGCTCATATTTCACCTGCTGACAATTTAGACACCGAGCGACATACGCAACGATATCTTTCTTCATTCTGCGAAACCAATAGTGATTCATTTATTGAGATATTCAGAGTCGCCACTTGGGAGATTTATGGTGTCCCAAGTCACCGGTTGAATCCTGAATTGAGGAAAGGTTTGACTCTATTTAACAGTCCGCGTACCAGAAATCCGGATAAGGAATTCTGTTAACCCGGGAGAAGGTGTTAGGCATTCCCGAGTTCCGTGGTTCTAGCACGGTCGCTCAACTGTTATATTTGGCTTGATTATCTGATTTTAATACAAATATGAACTAATGTGCAAACTACCACTCCAAACCGTTATAATTGTTAGAAGAAAATTATAATGTCGTGAGAATATATCTCGAATTTCGTCACATAAATGTGTCCGCAATTTTTGATATATTCCAACTTCATTGGGATTTGGATTGGGGTCACATAAATGTGTACCCGAGATTAGGGAGGTATTATTATTAAATACGCGCTTAAAGAAACTAACGCATTATTATTTGAGAAAAGCCGCGGAATTTGCTAAACGACATGTCCCGTAATCTAGGTAATAATTTATTAAAAGAGAAAAATTCTAATTAATTACGAGTCAATAATATGTAACCCACTAATTGTTAGATTAACCGACATTGATGGAAGAGAAATTACTTTTAAAATAATTTTTCGAATAAAATATATATAAAAAAATCAATTTCGAAATTACCAATAAAATAAAATAAAATTTCGAAATTATAAGTAAAATAAAATAAAATTTCGAAATTACAAATAAAATAAAATAAAATTTCGAATTTTGTAAATAAAAGATAAAATTTGACGACTAAATATTCGAAAGAAACTGAACATAACTAGATTAAAACTTATATTGTCATATGAAAACATTAAAAAACATAATTCCTAAAATGGCTACATTTTTATGGATTTGTATAAAAAAAACAAGAGGAAACGAATCTTCTTTATTAAACAATGTGATTAGAATTATAACTTAATGAACGTATTAAAATAGGTGCAACTGACAAATTATAATTAAATTAGCACAAAAGAAAATTATGTCATGCCTTACTAAAATCGAGTTATAGATAAAATATGGCATGTATAAGTAATATATTAAAATAAACCAACTATCCCATGCTGAACAAAATAATTAAATTTCTAATCGAATGTTTATAATTAATTTGGCAAACTTCTATTAATTAAAATCCCTTCTCGTGTCATATTTTTATAATTAAACATTACTAAAATATGAAATGACAAATAACATAAAAAGATATATATCAAAATAAATTAACCATTTTTTAATTAAATTGAATTAATCATTTTTTAAAACTAAAGAAATTAATCGCTAATGGACGTCATTAACTAGATTAAACACTAGCTTACATATTGCCAAATAAAATTTGATACAAAGGAATCATATAATAAAATTAAATACATAATTATATACATACATATATATATATATATATATATATATATATATATATATATATATATATATATATATATATATATATATATATATATATATATATATACTAACTCATAACACAATTAATTTAATACTTTACTAATAACGGTTAAAAGCCGCGAATGAATTAATTGAAACTTACTATTAATCTTGCTTTTAATAAATTATAAAACTGAAATTAATTAGTAAACCGCATCCTATTTTTATTATTAAGAAAATTTTAATCGAAATTGCGCAAACGCATATTCCAAATTAATAAAGAGATTTACAATTATATTACGCGAAACGTATATATAATCGTAATATTAATCTAAATCGGTCGTAAAACAAAACTATGAATATTTATCGAATTGTTAGATCTAAATTACTGAACAAATTAATTAAGTTACTATTATTAACACTACATATTATGGCTATTAACTCATACTTGACATACTAAATTTATAATAAAGTAGAAAAACTTAACGAGGTACAACAGTCAAATAGTTATATAAAGTACATCCTTAATCTTAAACACAAAACATAAAATAAACAACTCAGAATTTAACATAAATATTATTAATACATAATCAAATTTCAGGTCCAAACTTTGACTATGCTTTGACTGATGTGAGTAGTTCCAGCAGTAATACCTGAACAGGAATAGGAGAGGAAAATAATCAATATGAGCAATAATTCCAGCAGTGCAACAATAGCAACCAGCAAACCCAGTAACAGATTTTAAAACCAATTAAAAATTTCTACTAGCAACAAGCATTAGCACCCAAAACAGGCAACTGAAATAATTCTCAACTCTCAAATTCAGACTGTCTTTTTTTTAGTATTCAAGACCTCCCAAATGTATATGCTATTTTTTTTCTCAACTCTTTTCTTTTTTTACCCGTCTGTTCTCTCCTCTCTTTTTCAGTCTCTTTTTCACTTCTGCCCGTATGTGTCTTATAGACAAGAACCAGCACCCTTTTTTCAATTTAAAAATTCTTTAAAGTTCTAAATCTGTCCAATTCCCACCCCTTAAAGTCCAACTAGACCCCTTTTATTTCAACCCTAAAATACCTACCCTATAAAATATATCCCCTTACTCAATTATTTGAATCTTAAGAGCAGTCACCTAGTTAATTAATTAATTGCCCTCCATTACTAAACTAATATGCACAAAATTGTCCATGTGACCACAATTCAACCAAGCCTTTTCGGATTTGCTAAAAATGCCAGTTAATAAAGCTGCCAATTATAAACACCACATATACAGAGACAATTGCCCTTTTGACGCCACATTATCATTGTTTCAAAATCAAACACATTCGAAATAGCAACTAGGAAGGCAAAAAGTATAGAGAAGAAGATATGATTAACCAATACACAAATAAAACACAACAACAACAACAAAAAAATGATGTGAAACTTTGCATACCAAAATCAATCTGCCGAGGATAAACAACAACAAAAATCTCACATGTCCTCTCTTTTTCTCTATGACGATACAACTAACTTGTACATATGCATGTGTATCAGAAAGGATAATGTTCATTGATGATGCAACTCATAATAGATAATAAATTAAACAATGATAAACCTTTTCTAACAACAATGAAACATCCAACTGACTTGAATAACCAGATTTGATTGCCTTGGAACAATTAACAAGCAGACAAGAGTTACTCTTCAAAATTATGAAACTTTCATCAACTCATTTCTCAAAGTCAAACGGTTCGTAACAAAACCTCCGGCACAACAATCAAAAAATTTGATCTCCGATGGAACTCGAAACATTACTCAAATGGTAGCTCAGCCAACGATCCGGCGGTGAGTTGTGGAGGAGAGTGGTCGCCGGCGGCTATGGAGGAAAGTGGTAAGATCGGTTGTTTGTTGTGTGTTTTCTGGCGAGTGGAATCGCAGTGGTGTATGGAGGCGAGGCTGGTCTGGGTTGTTGTGTCTAGGGCTGGCGGCGGCAGTGGTCGTTTGGCGACGCCGACGGCTGGACGGTGAAACTGGTGGTTGTTTGGACGGTGAAGACTGGCGGCGTGGAGTTGAATGAGAAGAAGGGATCGTTTGGTCGTGGTGGTCGGAGGTCACTGGTATTTTTTCCGGCGAGAATGGCGCTGGTGGCTTGGAGAAAAAGAGGAGGGGTGGGGGTGTCTAGGTCTGCGGCTGTTTTTTGGTTGAGGGAGAGAACTCTAGTGTTTTTTTGGAGAAGATGAAGTGGGCGGCGGCTATGGGACTTTGGGGCTAGGGTTTGGAAAAAATCAGAAAATGGGGAGTGTTTGAGGGGTTTGGGTAATTAAAAATTAATGAATTAATGAGAGCCATTGGATTTAACACGATGGACGGCTGAGATTGATCCGGGTAATGGGTCTGGGTAGATGACATTTGGGCCTGGGTTGGGACTAATTCTGTTTGGGCTTGAGATTTTAAATTAAAGAATGGCCCAATCCGATTTTGACTTCAATTAAATCTATTTTGCTTCATTTTTTTCTTTGTTTTATTTTAAGAATTAAAACTAAAATCATAATTTTAATTACAAAAATAAATTAAACACACAATTACTAATTAACTCTAAGTAGTATTTTTTCACAAACAATCAAACATCAAACCGCACAATATTGACTAAAAATGCAAAGATAACAAAAATTACTTAATTAAATCCTAAATTCAAATGCAAATATATATATATATATATATATATATATATATATATATATATATATATATATATATATATATATATATATATATCGAACATCAAACCGCACAATATTGACTAAAAATGCAAAGATAACAAAAATTACTTAATTAAATCCTAAATTCAAATGCAATATATATATATATATATATATATATATATATATATATATATATATATATATATATATATATATATATGTATATTTTAACAAACAAACATGTATGGACAAAAATGCGAATAATAATTAAGAAAATTAAATAAATTTTTAGAAAATCATGCACAACACCAACATACAATAATTTCGGATCTAAAAATATTAACAAAATATGGACAAAAACAAAATTTTGAAATCGATGAACCGGATTGAGACAATGATCAGTCGACCTATATATATACATATATATATATATATATATATATATATATATATATATATATATATATATATATATATATATATATATATATATATATATATATATATATATAAACATATATACATATACACACAAAAGAAGAAAAAGAACATAATGGCAAAGAAAACGTAGTCGGGGAGGCGTGGCTCCCGGATTACTGTCCGGCGGTTGTTCCTGGGAAACATGCCGGCGGGTGTTATTGGAAGGTTGAAGAAGAAGAAGAACGAATGGTGTGTAAGGGTTATAGCGGCTAGGGAGAAAACGAGAGGAACTTAGGGTTTTGGGGGAATGAGATGGTTTTTGGGTCTTGGAAGGGGGGTTTGGTATATTAATTGCATTGAATAATCTGTACCGTTGGATCACAAGAATCCAATGGCCAAGATCAATCGCTTGAGTAAAAATAAGGCCGGGTGAGGGTGTGACAATATTAGACTGGGTTGGAACTAATTCTGTTTGGGCTTTTGGTTGGTTTAATTGAATTTGGCCCAAATTTGATTTCCTTCTCAAATTATACACTAAATTACCTAAAAACAAACCAAATTAACCCTAAATAATAATGAATCACAATTATGTTAAATCACACGATTTGGACGTTAAATGCTTAAAAAAATGCAAAGAACACATGTTTTTCATGACTTTTCATTTTCTGAAAAAATAAATTTAATTATAAACTTGAATTTATATACAAATGCAGCATTTTTTTTTATATTCTATTTATTTAAACAAGCAAATAGGCAGAGATAAAATGCAAATAATACAAGAAAATAACACAAAATTCACAACAATTGCAAGAAAACTAAAATTGTTTTATTTTGAATCTTTGGGAGTATTTCTCTCATAGGGCAAAAATCACGTGCTCACAGCTGCCCCTCTATGCGCATAAACACGAAGAGTTTTTGTGCAAAGATAAGTGAGCGGATACGAGTGATTTTTGCCCGTTTGAGCACTCCGTACGAAGCATTTTTTGAAAAGTTTGACCGAACCTTTGCTTCAGAAGGTCTCCTACATATCCCTGGCTAAAAGGAATCAGGTCGATGTAGTTCGGGAAGCTTTGGTAGCTAGGACTACCGTGACTGTTGCGATCTTGCTGTTACTGCTGTTACTGCTGTTGCCAATGCTTAACTGATCTCCTTATTACACCGTGCAAAAAAAAAAAATAATAAGAAGCTAGACTAAATTATGGTACATGAACTCTAAACTCTTATCTATATCTTCAGTTTTGTTCTTGCTACTGGGGACACGGCTTCCTTGATTTAAAGTTTGTTACGCAGGGGGTTCTTGATTTCTTCTTTGGTATTATTACATTCCTTTTT
Source organism: Nicotiana noctiflora (assembly GCA_032618575.1). NCBI lineage: Eukaryota > Viridiplantae > Streptophyta > Magnoliopsida > Solanales > Solanaceae > Nicotiana > Nicotiana noctiflora. The sequence goes on from JASVEL010009904.1 coordinate 6,623, forward strand.
GAGCTTGAAATGTATTCCTCTGTTCTACATGCGGGCTCCTCACTTCTTCAACTTGAAATTAACACCTCTGTTCTACAGGCGGGCTCCTGACTTCTTCAACTTAAAAATAACACCTCCATTCTACAGGCGGGCTCTTGATTTCTTCAAAATAATACCTCCATTCTACAGGCAGGCTCCTGACTTTTTTAACTTAAAAATAACACCTCCATTCTACAGGCGGGCTCCTGATTTCTTCAAAATAATACCTCCATTCTACAGGCGGGCTCCTGACTTTTTCAACTTAAAATTAACACATCTGTTCTACAGGCGGGCTCCTAACTTCTTCAACTTAAAAATAACACCTCCATTCTACAGGCAGGCTCCTGAATTTTTCAAAATAATACCTCCATTCTACAGGCGGGCTCCTGATTTTTTCAACTTGAAAATAACACCTCCATTCTACAGGCGGCCTCCTGATTTCTTCAACTTAAAAATAACAACCTCCATTCTACAGGCGGGCTCCTGACTTCTTTAATTTGAAAATAACACCTCTGTTCTACAGGCGGGCTCCTGATTTCTTCAATTTGAAATAACATCCTCCATTCTACAGGCGGGCTCCTGATTTCTTCAAAATAATACCTCCATTCTATAGGCGGGCTCCTGACTTTTTCAACTTAAAAATAACACCTCCATTCTACAGGCGGGCTCCTGATTTCTTCGAAATAATACCTCCATTCTACAGGCGGGCTCCTGACTTTTTTAACTTAAAAATAACACCTCCATTCTACAGGCGGGCTCCTGATTTCTTCAAAATAATACCTCCATTCTACAGGCGGGCTCCTGACTTTTTCAACTTAAAATAACAACCTCTATTTTACAGGCGGGCTCCTGACTTCTTTAATTTGAAAATAACACCTATGTTCTACAGGCGGGCTCCTGATTTCTTCAACTTGAAATAACATCCTCCATTCTACAGGCGGGCTCCTGATTTCTTCAAAATAATACCTCCATTCTACAGGCGGGATCCTGACTTTTTTAACTTAGAAATAACACCTCCATTCTACAGGCGGGCTCCTGGTTTCTTCAAAATAATACCTCCATTCTACAGGCGGGCTCCTGATTTTTTCAATTTTAAATCTCTCTAATTGATGTCCTTGTTTTCTTTGAGAAAATTTTTGACAATGGCGAAAATTTTCTGCCCCAGTTTTGATAATATTCCTTGCGGTATGTCATTCTTCTATCATCGACATTTCCTTTCACTTGCTTCAAATCAAAGAAAATTTGTTAGTTTAAAATGCGGTGAATGGTCGTGCCACTCCTGCCGGGGATGGCTTTTCCTTCTTCTGTTCTAAGTTCCCGAAACTTGTCGGGGATGATGTTATTTGCTGGGAATGATATTTCTGCTGGGGGATGGTTTTTCCATTTATCCCTTCCCTTTTCTGTGTTTCAAAACTTGCTGGTGAGACTCAAAATCACTTTCTTCAAAAGGTTTCATTTTCCTTTAATATCGTTGGAGATAGAAATATCATCAGCTAGGGATGCATTTTCCTTTTTCCTTCTCCGCTTTATGTTGTCCGATCATCTTGGGACTCGGTTGATAATCTGTCGGAGTTATTTGCGTATCTTGAAAATCCGCAGGTAATTTTTTTTCGAACTTGGTCCATGTTTTTCTCGTCTGCATCTTTCAGGTCTTTTTCCATTTCCTGACATTCCAGACCAATTTGGTCTGTCCTACCCTCATTTTGCTTCGCACCAATTCGGCACTGATAGTAAGCTCTGAAAAGTCTTTCTCAAAATAGACTTGGATAAAAACCTTTAAACAAAAAAAAAATGAAAATATAGAAAAAGAGAGAAGCTTTCTGAACAAATGTAGCAAAAACAAAAAGGAACTTATCTGAATGGTATAACCAGTCCCAACGATCACGTCATGCATTCCGGATTAATCAACCCAGTCTATTTGTATCAATCCATCTTCTGATGGTCTCATTTTCTGAGGATGAACAGATGCACGACTCTTTGTCAAATGCGGGTCCTTTGTGCCACTCTATCTTGTCGCCTCATAGTGCCCTTCGAGGGGTTTTCACTAATGAGACTCTCTCATTTCTCTCAACTCCCGTCGCCTTATGGTGCCCGTGAAGGTTTTCACCGATAAGACTCTCTCATTTTATTTTTTCTCAGCTTTCGTTGGAGATTGGAAGGTACCGATAAGGTTCTCTTCACTGGGGATTCTTCTGGCTATCAATTCCTTCAACTTATTCCCTTTATGTTGGGGATCGACGTGTTACTCTTGGTTTTTACTTGCCTGACTGGGCATTTCCCGGATACTGATCGGGAGATCTTTTTCGGACATCTCATATGGTTTTTTTGGGTGGGTCTTAAAAAGAAAAGAGTATCGAAAATTTACAATAACTCTGAATGGGTGAGATATTACAACTCTCGGAATCAAAACTTTTTTCATAAAACAACATAACTTCTGCCCCAGTTTCTTATTTGGGGAAGAATTAACTTTTATTCACTCTATGACCGAGCCGTGAGGCGCCTACGTATCCTATTTGAGGAATCAGGTCAAACGTAGTTCCTTAGATTCATTTAAATCTCTTGTGACTTTCTTTTATCTATTTATTATTATTTTTTCTTTTCTTTTCTATTTTCGTTATTGATTCCAAGAGAGGGATATGAAAGAATAAATAAGGCTCAAAGGGGAAAACAAAGGTTAAAAGTGTTTGGATAGAAGAAAGAATTGCCTCCGTCATTTCATTATCCGATAAATACCCAGTACAAACAAATAAAATGAACCAAAATCAGAAAGAAATTATACGTAATATCTCTTGACCGCACCAGAATTGATAGCCGTGTCGGTGCATCTTCCCTCAATATCGGTCAGATATAAAGCTCCATTGGATAATACTCTGGTTACAATAAGCGGCCCTTGCCAATTCGGGGCGAACTTGCCCTTTGCTTCGGCTTGATGTGGGAGGATCCGTTTCAGTACTTGTTGCCCTACTTCAAATTTTCTAGGGCGTACCTTCTTATTGTAAGCTCTTGCCATTCTCTTCTGATACAATTGGCCATGACATACTGCCGCCAATCTCTTTTCATCAATTAGGCTCAACTGCTCTAATCGAGTTTTGACCCATTCGTCATCATCAATCTCAGCTTCAGTGACAATTCGGAGGGATGGAATCTCAACTTCTGCTGGTATTACTGCTTTAGTTCCGTATACCAGCAAGTAAGGAGTTGTACCTATTGAAGCGCGAACCGTAGTGCGATAACCCAACAATGCAAATGGTAGCTTTTCATGCCATTGCCTAGATCCTTCTACCATTTTTCTCAATATCTTCTTTATATTCTTGTTTGCTGCCTCAACCGCGCCATTTGCTTTAGGACAATATGGGGTGGAATTACGGTGTGTAATCTTGAACTATTGACACACTTCTTTCATCAAACCACTGTTAAGATTAGCACCATTGTCCGTGATAATCATCTTTGGGATCCCAAATCTACAGATGATATGGGAATGGACAAAGTCTACCACGGCTTTCTTGGTCACTGACTTGAATGTCTTCGCCTCCACCCACTTGGTGAAATAATCAATGGCTACTAGAATGAACCTATGACCGTTGGAAGCTGTCGGCTCGATCGGTCCAATGACATCCATGCCCCACGCAACAAATGGCCATGGTGCTGACATCGTGTGCAATTCCGTCGGCGGAGAATGAATAAAATCTCCGTGCACCTGACACTGATGGCACTTCCGTACAAAATTTATACAATCACGCTCCATGGTGAGCCAGTAATATCCTGCCCGTAAGATCTTCTTTGCCAATACATACCCACTCATATGTGGCCCACAAACTCCAGCATGCACCTCTGTCATCACTGTTGTGGCTTGGCCTGCGTCTATACATCTTAGCGATCCCAAATCTGGGGTTCTTTTGTACAACACTCCTCCACTAAGGAAAAATCCATTTGCCAATCGCCGAATAGCCCTCTTTTGATCTCCAGTTTCCCGCTCTGGGTATATTGCCATCCTGAGTTATTCTTGGACATCATGAAACCATGGCTCGCCATCAATTTCTTCCTCCACCACATTGCAATAGGCATGTTGATCCCAAACTTGAATATATAACGGATCAACATGAATCTTGTCCGGGTGATGCAACATCGATGCTAGAGTAGCCAAAGCATCGGCGACCTCATTATGCATTCTTGGGATATGTCTGAATTCTATTGACCGGAAACGCTTCGTCAGGTCATGCAAACATTGGCGATACGGGATAAGCTTCAAATCTCTTATTTCCCACTCGCCTTGAACCTGATGTACCAGAAGGTTCGAGTCTCCCAAGACCAAGACGTCCCGGACATCCATGTCCACAGCTAATCGTAACCCCAAAATGCATGCTTCGTATTCAGCCATATTGTTGGTACAATAGAAGCGCAACTGAGCCGTAACAGGATAATGATGTCCTGTTTCATAAATAAGTACTGCTCCTATTCCGACTCCCTTTGCATTTGCAGCTCCGTCAAAGAAAAGCTTCCACCCTGGCTCCTTGGTCAGTTCTAACTCATCAATTTGCAACACTTCTTCGTCTGGAAAATACGTCCTTAAAGGTTCGTATTCATTATCAACAGGATTCTCAGCTAAGTGATCGGCTAGTGCTTGGGCTTTCATGGCCGTCCTCGTCACATAGATGATGTCAAATTCTTTAAGTAATATTTGCCATTTTGCTAACCTTCCCGTAGGCATAGGTTTCTGGAAAATATACTTCAATGGATCCAAACGTGAAATGAGATAAGTAGTGTAGGAAGACAAATAATGCTTCAACTTCCGTGCCACCCAAGTTAGGGCGCAATATGTCTTCTCAAGATGAGTGTACTTAACTTCATATGCCGTGAACTTCTTACTGAGATAATAGATGGCCTATTCCTTTCTGTCGGTGATGTCATGTTGGCCCAATACGTAGCCGAAAGAATTGTCCAAAACTATTAGATAAAGAATCAGAGGCCTCCCGGGTTCAAGTGGAACCAACACAAGGTGGGTTTGACAAATACTCCTTTATCTTATCAAAAGCCTCTTGGCATTCTTCAGTCCACTTGACCGCAGCATCCTTCTTTAACAGCCTAAAAATAGGTTCACATGTTGATGTGAGCTGAGCAATGAATCGGCTGATGTAATTCAATCTTCCCAAAAGACTCATTACTTCAGTTTTGTTCTTTGGTGCTGGCAATTCTTGTATGGATTTGATCTTTGATGGATCCAACTCAATACCTCGCCGACTAATAATGAATCCTAGCATTTTTCCCGAGGGAACCCCAAATGCACATTTGGCTGGATTGAGCTTAATGTCGTACCTCCGAAGTCTCTGAAAAAACTTCCTCAGATCTGCTACATGGTCTTCCTGTCGCCTGAATTTTATGATTACATCGTCTACATACACCTCAATCTCTTTGTGTATCATGTCACGAAACACAGTAGTCATTGCTCTCATGTATGTCACCCCTGCGTTCTTCAAACCAAACGGCATTACCCTGTAGCAATAAGTTCCCCAAGGAGTGATGAAAGCTGTCTTTTCTGCATCTTCTTCATCCATTAGGATCTGATGGTATCCTACATAGCAATCCACAAAGGATCCAATCTCTCGCCCGCGCAGTTGTCTATCAAGATATGGATGTTGGGTAGTGGGAAGTTATCTTTCGGGCTTGCCCTGTTCAGATTGCGATAATCGACACATACCCGAATTTTCCCATCCTTCTTCAGCACTGGCACCACATTGGCCAACCATTCGGGATATCGAGTAACCCGAATAACCTTTGCTATCAACTGCTTGGTTACTTCTTCTTTGATCTTTACGCTCATATCGGTTTTGAACTTCCTCAATTTCTGCTTGACAGGAGGACATTCCGGATCAATGGGCAATTTATGTACCACTAGATCCGTGCTTAACCCCGGCATGTCATCATACGACCATGCAAAAATATATTTGAATTCAAACAGTGTTTTGATTAGCTCTTCCCTGATACTCGGCTCAATGTGAATGCTGATTTTGGTTTCCCTAACATTATCCTCATCTCCTAAGTTGACAGCTTCAGTATCGTTTAAGTTAGGCTTAGGTTTTTCTTCAAAATGAGTTAATTCCCCGTTTATCTCTTCAAAAGCCTCATCTTCCTCGTATTCCGATTCATCCTCATAATTGACTTCGCGCATAATTAATTTGGATTCAGATTGACTTCTTAGACTAGGTTGAAGATCCGTTGTGCATGCCATGACATTGGAACCGGCGAAAACAGAACTGTTCAGAAATGAAAAGAAACAAAAAAATCAAAAATCAAGAAAATAAAGGAAACTTTCGTTTTTATTGAAAATGAGGGATAACAGAGTTTCACACTACAAATAAATCAAAACTGGATTACAACTCTGGAATAATCCAGGAAACAAAAGAAAATCCAAATCCTACTACCAAGACTTCTTCCAGATGGGAAGAGGAGTAGCCGTCCAATTGTTGGTTTTGACCTTGGGCCCCACATACTGTACGTCTGCATTACTGGAACCTTCTCCAGCTTCGATCATGTTAACATCAGCGAACAACCTTTCAAAACTCTTATCCAGATCTCCTTCTGGCCCAATTGACGGTCCGAGGATCTTTGGGTTTGACATCCTCCCGAAACCTGCTTTCACAAAAGACCGGGATAGGCATGGAACTGGCTTGGGAAGGACCCAGACTTTCTTTTTCATTTTGTGAGCTCTCTTCACATCTGCTACCGTCGGCTTGAACCCTAACCCGAATGTCTCCAAATTTTCAGGCAAAGAAACGGGTTGAATGATACCTTGGAGTTTGGCTCCCAAACCTTTTCCCGGTATGAACCCACAGTTCATCATTTCTGAGGCGATCATGAAGGTTGAAGCTGAGATCCTGGGAAAAGCAAGGTCCTCGCCTTCGGAAACCTTGTCCACCGAAACCCCTTCGAAGACTTGGTATACCCATGGTCCCTTGTCATCCTCCGTTTCTATGAATGGCACCACGTCATCACTCATAATGCCTGTGCCATCATCCCAGTGCAATACTATCTCCCGTCTATCCCACTCGAACTTAACCATCCGATGCAGCGTAGAAGGCACTACTTTGGCGGCATGAATCCAGGGTCGCCCCAATAGCAGAGTGTATGATGCAGCCATATCCACCACCTGGAATTCCATGGTGAAATCGACTGGGCCAATGGTCAGTTCTAATATGATATCACCCACCGAGCTAGTATTCCCTCCATCAAATCCTCTGATGCAAACGTTATTCTTACGGACTCTGTCCTGATCAATTTTCAGTTTGTTCATAGTAGCCAAAGTACAAATATTGGCACTTGAACCATTATCCACCAATACACGATTGACCACCGAGTCTTCACACTTCACGATCAAGTATAAGGCTTTATTATGTTCTGTGCCCTCTTTTGGCAATTCATCATCAGAAAATGTCACTTGGTTGACTTCAAAGATTTTATGCACTATCTTCTCCAAGTGATTTACAGAAAGCTTTTTTGGAACATGGGCCTTATTCAGGATCTTCAACAAAGCCTGGCAATGATCCCTGGAATGGATTAACAAGGATAACAATGAAATTTGGGTTGGGGTTTTCCTCAACTCCTCCACAATAGAGTAGTCTTGGGCTTTCATCTTCTTCAAGAACTCTTCAGCTTCCTCTTCTATTACTGGATTCTTCACCACTGTGGGATTAGATTTCCTCAACTCTACGGGAGCAAAACACCGTCCCGATCGAGTCAAACCCTGGGCTTCACAACTGACTTCATCCACTGACTTCCCTTTGTATATCACTGTTGCCTTTTCATACTTCCAAGGCACGGCCTTGCTATCCGTTACTGGCAACTGAGCTACCGGCTTTATGATGACCGGTTCCCTACAGACTCCTTTCACGATCATTACTGGTGCAGACGATGCTCCGGACACAACCAACTTTGTTGTTTTTGGTTTCTCCGTAGTGGCGATGGGCTTTTCCCCAATATTATCACAGGCTTGACAACCTCTCTCTTAGTTGGTACCTCCCCTTCCACACTGGTTGATTTCTCTTTTGTACTGTCCTTGATCATCATCACTGTCTGCGATGGCTTCTTGGGTTCATCCTCTCCTTGCACGATCTCAATCATACATGCTTCATGGTGGGTTGGTAGTGGGTTTTGGTTAATGTTGGGTACCTCGGGTTGCCTGAACCTCAATCTTATTAGCATCAATAAGATCTTGGATTGCATGCTTCAGTTTCCAACATCTCTCAGTAGTATGCCCGGGAGCCCCCGAACAATATTCACATTTCACCGAGTGGTCCAAATTTTGAGGTAAGGGATTTGGTAATCTGGGCTCAATAGGACTCAACAAACCTATCTGTTTCAATTTGTGAAATAAAGCAGTATAAGCTTCTCCTAATTCGGTAAATGTCCTCTGTCTCTGAGTCCTTTCATTCCTGAAAGTCGGATTTCCCCCGAAAAGTTGGCCCTGTGGGATTTCTGTAGGCCCTTGGTGGTGGGTAGTTGTTATGGGGAGCTAGGTAGGCATTATGTGGGGTTGGCGCGCGCCATTGCGGGCGCGCTGGAGGTTGGGTGTATGCTTGTGCTTGATGGACAGAAAAATGATGTTCTTGAGCAGGGTAATAGGATTGTGCGGGATAATTCGGAACGTGTGGGTAATTTGGGTGAGGGGGTCTGAATTGGTGATGGGGGGTAGGACCTTTGGATCGGGACCAATTACCAGCTTCTACCGTTGTGACATCCTCTTTTTCCTTCTTTCCAAGCGCACCTCCTGTGCCGCTCTGAATAGCCTGCGTTGTTGCCTTGATCGCTGAATAACTTAAGATTTTGTTGGTCTTGAGGCCTTCTTCTATCATGCCTCCCATTTTGACCACTTCATTGAAGGATTTTCCCACTGAGGTCACCAAATGACCGTAGTAGGTTGGCTCGAGAGTCTGTAGAAAGTAATCTACCATCTCCCCCTCTCTCATAGGAGGATCAACTCTAGCCGCTTGTTCTCTCCAACGAAACCCAAATTCCCGGAAGCTCTCCCCCGGTTTCTTCTCCAGCTTTAACAATGTGAGACGGTCAGGGACGATCTCAAGATTATATTGAAAGTGCCCGGCAAATGATTGTGCCAAATCATCCCAAGTGTACCATCTGCTGGGATCCTGCCTTGTATACCATTCCAGCGCAGACCCGCTCAAACTCTGTCCAAAATAAGCTATCAGTAGCTCATCTTTGCCGCCTGCACCCCTCATCTTGCTGCAAAATCCTCGCAGATGAGACATGGGATCACCGTGTCCCTCATATAGATCAAACTTTGGCATTTTGAATCCCGCCGGCAATTGAACATCGGGGAAAGGACACAGGTCTTTGTAGGCCACACTGACTTGGCTGCCCAACCCTTGCATATTCCTAAGGGATTGCTCCAGGCTTTTGAATTTCCGTAGCATCTCATCTTGTTCTGAGCTATTGGCCGGTTTTTCCACTGGGGCTTCAAAGGGAGGAGTGTAGGTGGATGGTTCGGGTGCCCTGAACGTGGGTTCCGGGGGGTAATACTGAGTGTCGTGAACCTAAAGTAATGGTTTACTTGATGATCTTTGCAATGGAGCTGGGGGAGGTGCCACAAAGATAGGGCCCTTTGGTGGTGAAGAGTTCTGATTTTGTGGTGGAGCTGGGTAGTCGTGAGCATCCCTTCCCTGGTGGTAATGAATGTCTGGGACTCTTGTCGAGGGACCGGGAGTAAAGTATTCTAGGGTAAAATCTAGTAGGAAAGTAGGAGTAGTGGGAGCGTCAGGACTCTTTTGCGCTATGGCCAACGCCGTCTGCATTTCGCTTATTGTCAACTGCATTTGTTCCATTTTTTCTACAGTTTCTTTGAGCGCCTGGCTCATTGATTTTTCTGACTCACTGCTGTGGTCTGACCCAGTCATACTTTTAGGTACAGGTCCTTTCGATCTTGTATGATAATTGTGTGATGCCAGTACACTCTAACACTAACTGAAAAAACAACAAACTTGTTAGTGTTGAAATTTTAACAGATATGGTAAAAGCACATTGAGGATGCAATGTCCCTATGTAATGAACCATTTCTATTATGCTTTTTCTTAGACCGCATGCGTCATCCCAGCTTATCATCTACACCTATCCATTATTTTTCTTACTTCTCTTATTTATTTTCCCTTGTTTTACTATAAGTAATGGTCGAATCTTATATAGACTGCCTACGTATCATGTCCCCGCATGAATCAGACCCTAGCGTAGTTCGTGTGAATACAATACAAAAATATTTTTCAAAAGGTTTTTTCTAAAAACAAACTGGATTTACGACAGTCAAACTTACAAAAGATGGTCAAAATATATTAGGCGCTTTTATACAAAAGTCTCATGACTAGACCCAAAAGGAAATACAAGTTCATAACTAGGAAAGTTCTAAGATTTTGAGCTTTTGCGCCGGTGGGGCCCTGTTTGGCCTGGCCGTGGTCCTTGGTGCAAGACTTCTTTGCAGATCTTTCAATTCTTCCATGATCTGACGGACATAATCCATGATAGAGGAAAAAAGGACATCCCGGGGCATCCTTTCACATGATAGGCACCTTGTGTGAATGTAGTGTCCAATCTCGTCAATCCTTCTCCGAATGTTATCCCTTTCTCTGAATAACTGCTCTATCTGTCGGTTTTTTAATCCCAATATTCGCGCCTCATCCGTAAGTCGATCTTGGAATCTTTTCATTTGTCCCTCCATTTGGGCCATCATCTCGTAGCACCGTTCCTTGTCTTCTCTAGCTTCAAGAGCCTGTCTGTGGATCTGTTCTTGGAGAGTGAAAATTGTCTCTCTCAATACCCCGACGCTCATCTCACAATCCCTTTTGACCTGCCGCAAGTATTCTCTTCGCTCCGCCGCGCCTCTTGCCCATCTGGCCTGCATCCCTTCCTTGCTAGCCTCAGACCTCTCCAACTTTTCTTGGCTTTCTCTGAGCTGTTGGTTTAGCTCGTAACCTTTGATCAGTTCGGCTTCTTGTTTAGCTGTTGGCTTCTTTTCTGATTCGCCAGATTCGAGCCTTGAGAGTGTCCTTTTCTTGAGTCAACTTCTTTTTGACCCCTTCGTCAACTGCAATCTGTAAGCCATTTTCATATTGGAGATTCTGTACACGTTTCTCTAGTTCTCCAATACGATTTTTGTATTCACGTTCTTTAGCTAGCCAAGCTAATCTTTCTTGGATTTTATCATCGAAAGCTTGAACGTGAGGCCTTTTGGTAGGTCTGATTGTCTCGAGCTCGGGCCCAGGGCCCATGTGAAAACTTCTTTGAAACCAGGCAACATACTCGGGATCGAACTCGCCTTTTATTGGGTCTGGCACTATGGTGTTACTTTTTAAATACCGGCAACAATGCCAATCTTCATTCACCATCTCCTCAAGGATAGCTGCCTCTGGATGCAATTCGATGGCTATGTTGCTCAAGTCCATCTTCTCTGGTATCACCTGATATCTCCCGAGTTGTCTCAAAACTCTTTGAGGCGCATAGGGTTGTATACTTCTTGCCCCTATTATCATCAAATAGCCCTTTGAAGCAGTCATGTAAATGATCTCCTTTATCGGGAGCCACCCTATAGTCCATTCGATTTGATCCACCCTCAATTTTCTTAGATAGAAAATCCATGCTTCAAACCCCTTGGGTGTTATAAAATCTCCCACCCTTTCTTCGTATTTAACGATGAAGTTGGTTCCGTCTGAAGCATGTTTTAAGAATTTAGGGTGGTGCCGAACATGTTCGATCATCCACATTTGCAGGAGAATGCCGCAGCCTTCAAAAAGCGGGCTTCCAGATTTGCATAAGGTCAAAGCCCGGTACATATCGAATAATACCAGCGGGACAATAGTGTGGTCTTTTTTATCCACAAGAACCTGTGCAATTCTTGCCATGCGGGTGTCTATGGAACCTTCTGAGTTTGGAAACACCATGATTCCTAGAAATGCCACAATAAAAGTGAATCGGTGATGAATCTCCCATAAGCCTTTGTTCTGTTGGTTATTCAATCCCTTTTCATGTGTTTCAAATCCGTCTGAATTTTTGAATCTATAATACAAGAAGTAGAACTTGCAACTCCCGTTTTGTACGCGATCATTGCTTGTTTTCTTGCCGATCTTCAAGAGATCAAAGAATTTATGCACCGATGGGGCCCTGGGAAATATGAGCTTCTGCTCCTTTAACTCTTGGCCGAAAGCAATGTAACCGGCTATTTCCTCTAAGGTTGGAGTGAGTTCGAAATCGGAGAAATGGAACACATTATTAACAGGATCCCAGAAGGTCACCAAAGCTTTGATCAAGTCATCCCGTGGCTCGACATGCAGTATGTCTAGCAGAGGGCCCAAATGTTCTTTCACCCACACCCGACCATCTTCCTCTAGATCATTCCACCATTCTTGTAGTTGTATCTGGGCTCTTTCCATGATAACCTGAGGTGATTCTTGGATAGCATCCATCTGATCCCGGAGATTCAAGGTTTCAGGGGTGACTCTTAAACCTTTTATCAAAGCATATTTCCTTAAATGAAACAAATTACCGACTTATTTATGACCGAAAATCTTTGACACATTTTTAATGACTGTTTTTGTAAAAGGGAGATTGGACCCGGTGGGGGTTGCCTACATATCTCACATCCGGTAAGAATCAAATCGGCGTAGTTCGCCAAAGAAAACAAATCGAGTTTAAAAAAAAATCTTTTTCACACCCAAAAATGTTATTTTTGAAGAAACGCTAATAGGATTTTGACATTGTTTGGACAAAACTACATTGTTATTCAATTTTAAGTTGGTCAGCATGCTGATCTAATCAAATAAATGCACATAATCTCATGTAGCAGGATGGTCTTTTCATTTCAGGTTACCTGTCCTAGACGGACCCAACCCCTGTGTTGAGTCCCCTAAGTCAAATGCAACATGATGCAAACAAACGTTCCTACTAGGGATCCGGCATGAGGCTTTGTTATTCTAGGTTTAAAAATTGGGTTTATTGTTCTAAACCTGGCTTACCCGAGTGGACAACTGAGGCTGAGGAGGGGGTGACGTAACGAGAGCACTAAAGTCTGCCCGGCCTTGTCACTTACCCTAACACTCACTTATTTGGAATAATTTTGAAATGTGGGATACGCGAACGTATGCACCATTTTTAGAACTCAAAAAGAAGTAGGGTTTCGGCACAGTTTATATATACAGTTCAAATAATATTAAAGCGGTAAAGTTATCATTTTTCACATAAAAAAATATCAGATAATAAATAAAGCCAAATACAACAATTATTCTAAGCTCGAATTACTAACCCTGAACCAGTGGTTCTGGGTTAAAAATCCCCAGTGGAGTCGCCAGAGCTGTCACACCTCCTTTTGGCGCTGGCCCGCGAGGGCGCGAATATAAAAAGGGAGTTTTTCCAATTAAAGGATAATCAAAATGGGATTCATTTATTGAGAGATTCAGAGTCGCCACTTGGGAGATTTATGGTGTCCCAAGTCACCGGTTGAATCCTGAATTGAGGAAAGGTTTGACTCTATTTAACAATCTGCGTACCAGAAATCCGGATAAGGAATTCTGTTAACCCGGGAGAAGGTGTTAGGCATTCCCGAGTTCCGTGGTTCTAGCACGGTCGCTCAACTGTTATATTTGGCTTGATTATCTGATTTTAATACAAATATGAACTAATGTACAAACTACCACTCCAAACCGTTTTAATTGTTAGAAGAAAATTATAATGTCGTGAGAATATATCTCGAATTTCGTCACATAAATGTGTCCGCAATTTTTGATATATTCCGACTTCATTGGAATTTGGATTGGGGTCACATAAATGTGTACCCGAGACTAGGGAGGTATTATTATTAAATACGCGCCTAAAGATACTAACACATTATTATTTTTTGAGAAAAGCCGCGGAATTTGCTAAACGGCATGTCCCGTAATCTATGTAATATTTATTAAAAGAGAAAAATTCTAATTAATTACTAGTTAAAAATATGTAGCACACTAATTGCTAGATTAACCGACATTGATGGAAGAGATATTACTTTTAAAACAATTTTTTTTCAAATAAAATATATATAAAAAATTCAATCTCGAAATTACCAATAAAAATAAAAATAAAATTTCGAAATTATAAGTAAAATAAAATAAAATTTCGAAATTACAAATAAAATAAAATAAAATTTCGAATATTGTAAATAAAAGATAAAATTTGACGTCTAAATATACAAAAGAAATTGAACATAACTAGATTAAAACTTATATTGTTATATGAAAACATTAAAAAAATAATTCCTAAAATGGCTACATTTTTATGGATTTGTATTAAAAAAAACAAAAGGAAACGAATCTTCTTTATTAAATAACGTGATTAGAATTATAACTTAATGAACGTATTAAAATAGGTGCAACTGACAAATTATAATTAAATTAACACAAAAGAAAATTATGTCTTGCCTTACAGATAAAATATGGCATGTATAAGTAATATATTAAAATAAACCAACTATCCCATGCTGAACAAATAATTAAATTTCTAATCGAATTTTTACAATTAATTTAGCAAACTTCTATTAATTAAAACCCCGTCTCGTGTCATATTTTTATAAATAAGCATTACTAAAATCTGAAATGACAAATAACATGAAAAGATATATATAAAAATAAACTAAGCATTTTTTAATTAAATTTGAATTAATCATTTTTTAAAACTAAAGAAATTAATCGCTAATGGACGTCATTAACTAGATTAAACAATGGCCTAAAGATTACCAAAAAAAAAATTTGATACAAAGGAATCGTATATGAAAAATTAAATACATAATTATATATACATATATATACATATACTACCAAAGCTTAATTTGCAATTATACAAAATACTTTACTAATAACAGTTAAAAGCCGCGAATGAATTAATTGAAACTTACTATTAATCTCGCTTTTAATAAATTATAAAACTAAAGTTAATTAGTAAACCGCATCCTATTTTTATTATTAAGAAAATTTTAATTGAAATTGCGTACACGCATATTCCAAATTAATAAAGAGGTTTATAATTATATTACGCGAAACGTATATATAATCATAATATTAATCTAAATCAGTCGTAAAACAAAACTATGAATATTTATCGATTTGTTAGATCTAAATTACTGAACAAATTAATTAAATTACTACTATTAACACTACATATTATGGCTATTAACTCATACTTGACATACTAGATTTATAATAAAGGAGAAAAATTTAACGAGGTACAACAGTCAAATAGTTATATAAAGTACATCCTTAATATTAAACACAAAACATAAAATAAACAACTCAGAATTTAACACGAATATTATTAATACATAATCAAATTTCGGGTCCAAACTTTGACTATGCTTTGACTGATGTCCATGGGAATACCTGAACAGGAAGAGGAGAGAAAAATAATCAATATGAGCAATAATTCCAGCAGTGCAACAATAGCAACCAGCAAACCCAGTAACAGATTTTAAAACCAGTTAAAAATTTCTAATAGCAACAAGCATCAGCACAAAAAACAGGCAACTAAAATAATTCTCAACTCTCAAATTCTCCCTGTCTTTTTTAGTATTCAAGACCTCTCAAGTGTATATGTTATCTTTTTTTCTCAGTGTCTGCTTTTTTTTTTCTATCAGTATGTTCTCTCTCTTTTTTTCAGTCTAATTCCTTTTTTCACTTCTGCCCGTATGTGTCTTATAGACAAAAACCAACACCCTTTTTTCAATTAAAAATTCTAAATCTGTCCAATTCCCAACCCTTAAAGTCCAACTAGACCCCTTTTATTTCAACCCTAAAATACCTACCCCTAATTAATAATAAAATATACCACCTACTCAATTATTAACCACCTAACAGCAGCCCCTACTAACTGTTTAATTGTCCTCCATTACTAAACTAATATGCATACGCCTAACTTTTACTGCAAACACAATAAGAAATTTTCCTTCACCTACAGCTATTTCAAACAAGCTGACAATTACGCAAGAGAATCAGACAGCTTAAACTTCAGTCTAATGAAATACACTAATAAAAATATCCATAGAACTAAAGGTTACAACCATAAACACGAATTTCAACAACAAACAACACTTATTTTTCGAGATTTAAGATAACTGGGCAAGAGGAAAACTGGAGCTCCTTTACTACTACTACTAATATTACCATATTCATCAAAATCACAATCAATCTTAATCATATGAGATCAAAATTACCAGCATTGCAAGGACCAAAACAAACTTCGGTCAGAACCTAAGCTTAGTGAAGAACCAACGATTTTTTTTTGATTAGTGTTGAACCTCTCCTCAAGCCTAGCTTTCGCTGCCTATTGATGAGCCTTAAAGCTACAGTAGAAGGGATGATAAAGATTAGAGCACACACGACAACTCGCGATGAATCCAGTACTCTAATCCCAAGCTTTCTTTGGCCGACATCACTGTTATCTTCTTTGGAGCAGATCAATTAGAAGTAGAAAAGGCATAAGACTTGCGCATAGGGTTATTTGAAATTGTAAAAAAAAAAGAAATGGCAGAGCAGCCAATAGAGGAGGGGGTCTGGCTCGAAGCTTTACTTCGCCGGATTATATGGCTGTTGGTCACTGGCGGTTGGCGGCTCGGACGGAGTGGTCGGCGGCGGCTTGGCTAGTTACTAGAGGCTGGCCGCTACAGGGGTCTGTTAGGGTTTTTGTTTTGGGTATGTTTCTTGTTATGTTGAAGAAAAGAGGCTGTGGGTGGGAGGCTGTTGTTTGGACGACGTCGCTGGTCGGAGTGGTCACCGGAAATGGCGGAAAAGCTGGGGTAGCTGGCGGCGGCAGAATTTGGTGAGAGAAGAAGAAGAAGAATGTTTAGGGTTTGGGGAAAATGAAATGATTTTTGGGTATTTTGGGGGGGGGGGGATTTGGTATTTTTAATTGAGGAATTAATCTGGACTGTTGGATCACAAGAATCTAACGGCCAAGATCAATCACCAATGGGGCCGGGTATGTGGTGGATCCGGGCTAGGGTGGGTAATCCGTTTGGGCTGGACTGGAGGGGGAATTTCGTTTGGGCTTAGTCCTCTTTCTATTTCAATTGGCCTAATCCGGATTTTTACTCTTATTTTTTTTCTCTTTTTTTTTCTTTGTTTTATTTTAAGAAATGAATACTGAAAAATCATAATTTTAATTACAAAAAATAAATTAAACTATCATAATTACTAATTAACTCTAAGTAATAATTTTTCACAAATAATTCAACATTAGACTACACAATTTGACTAAAAATGCAAAAATAACCAAAATTATACTTAATTAAATCCTAAATTCAAATGCAAATATATATATATATATATATATATATATATATATATATATATATATATATATATATATATATATATATATATATATATATATATATATATATATTTATTTATTTTTTTTATTTTTTAACAAGTAAAAATGTATGCCCGAAAAGTGCAAATAATAATTAAGAAAAATCGAACAAACAGGAGGATCTGAATACAATAATTTCGGATCTAAAAATACTAACAAAATATGGACAAGAACAAAATTTTGAAATCGACTAACCAGATTGAGACAACGATCAGTCGACCCGCTTCATTATATATATGTATATATAAACATAAATACATATACACACAGAAGAAGAAAAATATATATAAACGCAAATACATAAACACACAGGAGTAGAAAAAGAACATAAGGGCAAAGAGAACGTAGGCGGGGAGGCGTGGCTCCCGAATTACTGCCTGGCGGTTGTTCCTGGGAAACATTCCAGCGGGTGTTATTGGAGGGTTGAAGAAGAAGAAGAAAAAGTGGTGTGTAAGGGTTGTGGCGGCTAGGGTTTGTGGAGTGTATAATGGCTGGTCTCTACTGAGACCAAAGCCTTATATACCCGGAGTCCTCAAGGTGATCTTGGCCGTTGGCTCTCTGATGATCAACGGTCAGGGCTTTGCCTAATCAAACGATGCCGTATTGACCCATATGAAGCCACATGTCTCTTCCGTAGGATCATCTGGATTGGACGGTTGAGATTCTATCAATTTAAAATACCTGGACCGGATCTTTTTGGGCTAAAATATTGGGCCTCAAATCAGACTTAATCCTGGCCTAGTTCCGGATTTGTTTTTCTATATATATATATATTTTCTTTTCTTTTATTAATTAATAATACTAAAGAAAATGCTACGACTAAATTATAAAACCTAGAATTATCTTAAAATACTAATTAACTCCTAATAATAATTATCACACAAAATTAAACATTAATAAAAAATAAAATTACACGATTTGGACATTAAATGCTTAAAAATGCAAAAACACATATTTTTCATGACTTTTCATTTTCCGAAAAAATAAACTTAATTGTAAACTTGAATTTATATACAAATGCAGCATATTTTTGTATATTCTATTTATTTAAACAAGCAAATAGGCACAGATAAAAAATGCAAATAATACAAGAAAATTAAACAAAATTCACAACAATTGCAAGAAAACTAAAAATTATTTTATTTTGAATCTTTGGGATTATTTCTCTCATAGGGAAAAAATCACGTGCTCACACCAACTTCCGCTTCTGCGGACCATGGCCCGCTTCTGCGGGCCCGCCTATGCGATAACCAACACACTCCTGCAGAAATTCCACTGACCAGCCCTGGGATCGCATCTGCGATCATTTTGCCGCTTCTGCGATCATTTTGCCGCTTCTGCGGTCCCCCTTCCGCAGAAGCGAAAACCCTGCTACATTAAATACCAGCAATAACATTGGTAGAGCTCCACTCTTGCAATTGGGTCGTTGCGACACTTAAATAGTTCATCCGTTTCACCTTCCGAAAACATTTCGAGGTCCTCGGGACCTCGACTAAAAATACATATCCACTATGATTCATCACACGAACTTGTTCCAATCATAAAAACATACCCTTATACACACAAATCATCAAATTAAGGCGGATTCAAGCCTAAGTTCTAACTAAAACTTCCGAAACCAACGTCCAATCAAAGACCCGACCAAACAATGTCCGAATGACTTGAAAATTTGCAAACATATCCAAAATCACCTAACGAAGCTACTACAACTGTCAGAATTTCATTCTGACTCTTGGATCAAAATCTCACATATCGACCGGATTTCGCCAAAATTCGAACTTCGCCAATCCAAGCATATTTCTACACCAAACTTCCGAATTCATTCCGATCACTCTCTTAAGCCACAAATCATCCCCTAAAGCTAACCGAACTATCAAAATTCGATTTTGAGCCCTCTAACTCACAAGTCAATATCCGGTTGACTTTTCCATACTATTCCTTCATCAAAGAGACTATTTGTCTCAATTCCTACCAAACTCGATCCGAATTGACTCAAATTCACCAAACACATATATTGAAATATGAACAAGCATGTAATGGGGAAAACGGGGCGGAAACTCACGTAACGACAGACCGGGTCGTCACATTCTCCCCAACTTAAACAAACGCTCGTCCTCGAGCGTACCTAGAGTTGTACTAGAAGCAACCCAATAGTTGAATGACCTTACCAAGCATATAATCAGGGTGATACCACGTCACCCTATTTATCATAAGTCCGATAACACAATATAGCTGGAATTCCATAGTCCATCTGAACCATAGACCATATTGCACTTTCTGAAATTATATACCAAATCCGAATCCCAAGTTTATACTCAAAATACGCCCGAACCAACTATAATAACACATACTCGCCGCTTCGGGTGAGATCATATGATGTACCAAACAACTCAATCATTCGAGATGATGGCCTCTAATCACAACAATTGCCTACAATAACCCGATACTAACTGAAAAACCTGTTTCATCAGCAAAAGTCTATTCCAACACCTTCATATACTGCTCGCGGCAATCGAACACATAATATATCGAATCCATCTCTCAGGTCAACGATTCATGAATCCATTTCCCTTTTAACAGATACCACAACAGATTATGGAGCCAAACCTCGATATTACCTTTCTAACCAGCTGAAATAACATATGCTTGCACTCATTAATGACATCAACGATCATTTCGATTATAACACACCCCACTGGTGATATGAAACCTCAACACTGGCCTAAGCCGCGACGAGCACAACACAGGCTCCAATAAGAAACATCTGAACATACTCAAATCATGACAACTGACTCAAACAAAAGAGCTATAATTCAATTCCTCCGTACCATCATAACATAGAACTGAGATCCCGTCTCACATCATAGAAATAGAGTACATGAATCCTCCTCGAATGGTCATAATATCACGTGGCTGTCACGACACAAACCCCGGTCGTGATGGCGCCCAACACATTGCTAGGAAAGCCGGACCATAATTTCCAAATATCCAACCTATTTATTAATTAACACTAATTCATTGAAGTTAATAGCTTGTTTTCATAACAGAAACAACAAGTGCGGAGACAAAATACACAAAATACAGCCCAACGAATCCGGTGTCACAAGTCTGAGCCTCTAACATAAGGAAAATATCCTATACAATCCAAGTCTAGAAAGAGTAACAAAAATATAAAAGGAAGAAGAGGAGAGAGATCGGGTCCTGCGTACTCCGACATCTACCTCGATGTCTCCTCAGATAACCGTAAGAATAGTAGCTGCGAATAACTCAACTGCCCTCCTGAACACCTGTATCTGCACATATAGCGCAGGGAGTGGGGTGAGTATATTTCAACTCAGAGAGTAACAATAATAAGTAAAACTGAAAGTAAGAACACTTGTGTTATCACTAAACAATTCTAAGAATAACCATACAGGTAGATCATTTCCACAATGGTAAGTCCAATTCCAGTCCACTACTGTCTCACGCTGATCCATCACTGATCTAGTCCAGCCGCAGCGTGCAACCCGTTCCTCACTCATACTGCTACGGCGTGCAGCCCGATCCAATATATATGTATGTATATATAATATTGCAGTGCGTGCAACCCGATCCAATATATATATATATATATATATATATATATATATATATATATATATATATATATATATATATATAGCAACAGCGTGCAACCCGATCCAATATATAGATATAATGCTGCGGCGCGCAGTCTGATCTGATATATATAGTGATGCGGCGTGCAACCCGATACAATATATACAGTACTGCGGCATGCAGCCCGATCCAATATATATATAGTGCGCTCATTGGGGGTGTGTGCAGACTCCGGAGGGGCTCCTTTATCCCAAGCGCTATGATACTGCAGCGTGCAGTCCGATCCACATATATATTACTACGACGTGCAGTCCGATCCATATATATTACTGCGGCGTGCAATCCGATACATATATATATATATATATATATATATATATATATATTACTACAGCGTTGCAGTCCGATCCAATATATGTATATGATATACTGCTGCGGTGTGCAACCCGATCCGGTATATATATCAATACCTCATAGCGGGTCCTCGACCCCATCTTAGTCAATATAAACTTGGCCTCTCGGGCCCACTCAGCTAGAACGGGGTATTCAACCCTAGGTAGTCTCACTTAGAGTACACATCTAGTATTGGCTCATGATGTGCTATACAACTATGAATACGGATGAGTGTATGTGTCCAACATGATATAAGGGTCACTTAGCTCTACAGGCTTCCTAATACTCTGCAGATCGGCACAAGGCCCCAAACACGGCTACTAGCCCAAATACACAAATATAAGTTCAATCTCTGTCATTATACACAGTAAACTATCTGTCGAGAAGGACCAAGTCCGAATCCCCAGTCACAATACCACCACGCTCGTCACATGACACATGTTTCATCTCAGCATAACACTGTATAGTGCAAGTACGGGGTTTCAAACCCTTAGTACATCATTTATTACCACCACTCACCTCGAATCGACAAACGTCCTAGCTCGCACTGCGCTTTCCTCGCAAATCAACCTCCTCAGATGCCAAATCTGATCAAAATCAACAAGAATACATCAAAATAGGCTTAATGGACATAACCCAATCGAAATAACTCGAATTACACCAAAACCCACGAAGTTGCCAAAATATGACTCTAGGTACGCTTCTCGAAAAATTACAAAAGTTACATTTTCAGAATCCTCATCTCAACACAAGTCCATACATATAAAGTTTATCAAAATCGGACTCCATTTGCCCATTCAAAGATGAATTTCAATAACCCAGGCTTAGAGCAAAGACCTCCATTAATACACCTCCATACCAAAATTTTGAAGTGTTAAATTCATAATTTATCAATGTAAAATCATAAATTGAGTCCATAGTTGTTTACCTGAAGAATCCTCTCGATTTTCTCCTCAAAATCGCCCAAGTCGTCTCTTAGAACCAAGCCCTAAATGTTTTATGACTTCTGAAATTTTGACCCTTCTGTTTCTTTAACACAGACACGATTTCCTCTTCTGCGGTCTTGGACTCGCACCTGCGAGTCCGCTTCTGCGACATTTTTGTCGCTTCTGCGATGTCTCATTTAAGCGCCCCTATCGCTTCTGCGGCCCAGGTATCGCACTTGCGGAACCGCTTCAGCGAATAATGTTTTGCTTCTGCGATACAACCCCAGTCGACCAACTTCGCTTCTGCGAGCCCGCTACTGCGAGTCCCTAGCCGCTTCTATGGAATTGCATGCCCTGGTCCAAACTCGCTTATGCGAGACAAACATCGCCCCTGCTGATCCGCTTCTACGGTTCCCCATCCGTCGAAGCAAAAGTCCTGCTGCAATTTATGACAGTAGTCCCAAAACTCTAATTTTCTTCCGTAGACCCTCCAAAAATATCCCGAGGCCCCCGAGACCTCAACCAAAAATACAATTCCACTCTAAATCATCAGACGAACTTTTTCCAACCATAAAAACACACCCTCAAACACACGAATCATCAAATTAAGGCAGATTCAAGCCTAAGTTTCAACTATAACTTCTGAAACCAACATTCAATCAAAACCCGACCAAACGATGTCCGAATGACCTAAAAATTTTGCAAACATATCCAAAATCACCTAACGAAGCTAATGCAACTGTCGGAATTCCATTCCGACTCCCGGATAAAAATCTCACCTATCGACCGGATTTCGCCAAAATTCCAACTTAACCAATTCAAGCCTATTTCTACACCGGACCTCCAAATTCAATTCCGATTGCTCCCCTAAGTCACAAATCACCTCTCGAAGCTAACCAAATTATCGGAATTTGATTCCGGACCCACTAACCACATAGTCAACTTTAGGTTGACTTTTCAGAAACAAGCTTCACTCTAAAGGCTATATGCCTTATTTTCAACCAGAATTTATTCGAATTCACCCGATAGACTCTAACACATATATAAAATATGATACAATATAATGAGGGGATAACGGGGTGGTAACTCATGTGACAATGGACTGGGTCGTCACATTCTCCCTAACTTAAACAAACGCCCGTCCTCGAGCATAACAAAGTTGTACTAGAAGCAATCCAATAGTTGAATTACCTTACCAAGAATATACTCGGGGTGATCGCACGTCACCCTATCTAACATAAGTCCGATGACACAATATAGCTGGAATCTCATTGTCCATCCAAACCATAAACCACATTGCACTTTCTGAAATAATATACCAAATCCTAATCATATGCCTATACTCAGGATACACTGTACCCACTACAATAACCCATACTCGCCACTCCGGGTGAGATCATATGATGTATCAAACAACCCAATCACTCGAGACGATGGCCTCTGATCACAACAATTGCCACGGTAACCAAATACTAATTGAAAAACCATTTTTCATTAGCTAAAGTCTTATTCTAACACCTTCATATCCTGCCCACGACAGCTGAAACACGCGATATACCGAACCCATCTCTCGGGTCAACCATTCATGAATCCATTACCCTTTTTAACTGATACCACAACAAATTTTGGAGTGAAACCTCGAAATTACCTTTCTAACCAGCTAAAATCACATATGATCGTACTCATTAATGACTCCAACAATCATTTCGATTATAACACACCACACTGGTGATATGACACCTCAACATCGGCCTAAGCCGCGATGAGCACAACACAAGCTCCAATAAGAAACGTCTGAACACACTCAAATCATGACAACTGACTCAAACAAGAGAGTTGTAATTCAATTCCTCCGTACCATCATAATATAGAACTGAGATCCTGTCTCACATCATAGGAATGGAGTACATGAATCCTCCTCGAAAGGTTATAACATCACGTGGCCTTGCCACAACTCATGATTCTATCCACACACTATTACTCATGAAGCACCTCAAGTCACCATGCTCAAAACGGTCAGCCACGCACATATTTAGGTCAGAACTCAAGCAATCAATCTCTTCCACAGTGAAATAATTAATATACGCTATCAACTCCTGAAAGGACACAACCGATGTGCTATTCGCCGAGCGGTACCCAATATGGAATTTTCCTAAAAAGCTAGGAAGTATTGTATACATGGTAACATATAGGAAACTATTATCCACATCACACTGTTGCGGCGTGTAACCCGCTCCAATAACATACCCGTGGCGGCATGCCACCCGATCCAAATAATCCGTGGCGGCGTGCTACCCGATCCACACATAAACCTCGCAAAAAGGAAATGACCCAACCCAGGTTTTGATGGAGCCCGACATAATGCTAGGCAAGCCCGACTATGTTATCTGTTATACCAGCCAATTATTAATTACAAATGATCAATTTCAACTTAAGTAGCACATTCTCATAAATGATAAACGTGAAAGTAGAAGCAAACAAAAATACGGTCCCAACCAAATCGTGGTATCACAAGTCTGAGCCTCTATAGATAAAACAGCCTATACAAACAAGTCTAGGGAAAATGAAGGCAACAAAATGATAAAGGAGAAGAAAACAGGTTCTGCGGACGTCGGCAGCTACCTCGTAGTCTCCGCTGAATAGAAATGAATAAGCAGCTGCGACAGCTCAACTGCTCTCTGGCACCTGTGAATCTGTACCAAAAAGTGCAGGGGAGTGGGGTGAGTATATTTCAACACAATGAGTAACAATAATAAACAATAACTGAAAATAAGAACTCCGGTACTATCACTAAACAGTTCTAAGGCAACCTCATAGGTAAGTCATCACTACGGTGAATACTCTCATCTCCAGTCCACATCTATCTCAACAAGGTCCTACACTGACCAAATCCTCACTCGTACCACTACGGTGTACATCCAATTCAATGTGTGTAAATGTATATATATGTCTATAATATATAAGAATATAGGTACATATATGGATATGTATAAGTATAATATTGCTGCGTGAAGCCCGCTCCAATACATATAATATTGCGGCGCGCAGCCCGCTCCATTTAACGTCGACGACGCTCACTGGGGGTGTATACAGACTTCGGAGGGGCTCCCTAGGCCCAAGCGCTATGATACTGCGGCGTGCAGCCCGATCCACACATATATTACTGCGGCGTGCAGTCCGATCCAATATATATATACATATATAACTATACTGCTGCGGCTTGCAGCCCGATCCCATAATATACTACAGATATATATATATATATATATATATACACATATATATATATATACTGCTACGGCGTGCGGCCCGATCCCATAATATACTCTAGCGCTCACTGAGAATGTGTGCAGACTCAGACTCTGAAGGGGCTCATACAGCCCAAGCGCAATAATATTGCGTCGTGTAGTTCGTCCCACTTGTATATATATTACTGCAGCGTGCAGTCCGATCAAATATAGGTGTAATCATATAGCACCTCACAATGGGTCCTCAACCATGTCCCAGTCAGTAAAGGCTTGGCCTTTCAGGCCCACTCAGCTAAATCAGGGAATATTCCACCCTAAGTACTCTCTCTCATAGTACACATCTAGTACTAGCCCACGATATGCTAAACAACCAGTTTTATGGCTGAGTGTAAGTTTCCAACATAATATAGGGGTTACCTAACTCTACAGGTTTCCCTAATGCTCTACAGATCGACACAAGGCCCCAAACATGGCTACTAGCCCAATTACACAGTTATAATCTCAATCACACTCATAATACTTTATGCACTATTAGTCGGGAAGGGCCAAGTCCAATTCCCCAATCACAATGTCACCACGCCCGTCACATGACGCGTGTCTCATATCAACAAAGCACTGTGAAGTGCCAGTACGGGGTTTCAAACCCTCTGTACATTATTTACTATCACCACTCACCTCGGTCCGGTAGAAGCCTTAGTCTGCCTTGCACTTGCCTCACAATTCAACCACCTCGGATGCCGAAATTGTTCAAAATCATTGAGAATACATCAATATATGTTAATTACACACAACCTATTCGAAATAGCTCAATTTGCACCAAAACCCACAAAGTTGTTAAAACCCGACTTTTGGTACGCTTTTTGAAAAATTACGAAAGTCACATATTCGGAATCCACGTCTCAATACGAGTCTATGCATATAAAATTTACCAAAATTGGACTCCGTTTGCCAATTCAAAATGATGATTTATCAAAACCTTGGCTTAGGGCCATATTCATCCATTAATACACCCTCTTACCTCCATTTTCAAGTGTTAATTGCTTCATTTAACAATACAAAACTATAATTTGAGTCCATAGTTGATTACCTAAAGAATCTCCTTGAATTTCCCTTCAAAATCACCCAAGTCGCCTTTTAAGTCCGAGCCCTAAATGTTTTATGACTTATGAAATTTTACCCCTTCTGTCTTCATATCACAGGCGCGATTTCCGCTTCTGCGGCCTTGGACTTGCACCTCTGAGTCCGCTTCTGCGGTCAACCCGTCGCTTCTGTGACATTTTACCCAGCCGCCTAGTTTCGCTTTTGCGGTCCAGGTCTCGCACCTGCGAGATCGCATAAGCGGACTGGGCTCCGCTTCCGCGAAACTCCATCGGCCTGGCCTCCTCCGCTCCTGCACCTCCTTGGCCGCTTCTGTGGAACTGCCCCAGCTTAGCCAAATCTCGCTTCTGCGAGAATTTTCCGCACCTATGCATCCACTTCTGCGATCCCCCACCCGCAGAAGCGAAAATACCAGAAGCTTAAAATCCCAGACTTGTAAAATTCCTGAAATTCTTCTATTTAACCTCCCGAAACCACCCGGGCCCCCGGGACCCCGACGAGAACCACCAACATACTCCATAGCACTATACAAACTTGTTCCAATGATAAAAATACACCCTTTAACACGGAAAAACATCGAATTCAAGCAATTCAAGCCTAAGTTTTCATTTAAACTTCCGCAACCAACATTCAATCGAAAACCCGACCAATCAACCTCCGAATGACCTGAAAGTTTACAGACATATCCAAAATCACATAACGAAGCTACATAAATTGTCGGAATTCCATTATAAAACATTTATGTATTTACTCTAATTGCCGACTTTGCACAAACTGCTTATTTAATTTCTTTCCTCAAATAGTGTTTAACCCTTTCTGAATTCCTTAATTAAAGGAAGTCTTGTGTGATTGATTCCTAATTTTAGTTCCTTAACTGCTTTCTTGCCTTATTTCTGCCTAATTTTCACATTATAAAGGCATTGTCCTTTCCTAAACTCAATATATATACACACACTTCCTAACTCACACTTAAACAATAATATTCTCTCTTCTTGTCTCCATTGTGGCCTGTTTACAAGACCTATTATTTTCTCTACTTATTTCTTTGAAACTAGTATGTCCTAATTTAAGCTTCAGCATGACTACAATGTGTTTATTTATTGTTTGTGTATATATGTCTACTTACTATTTTTGTAGAGCTCAATATTTCAATTAGCATGTTGGCCTCTTTCTGTTGGTTTCTGGTATGAATCCCTACTTCCTACCCCCTTATGTGTTTTTGAGCTATGGTTTAAGACATGGCAATATATAAGTTGTTGTCCATGAATTAAAATTGGATCCTTTGGGATCCTAGCCTCTAAACAGTGTATTCTAACTGGCTTATGGGCATACTAGCACTCCCTATTGGTGGGTATGCCCACAATCTGCTCTTGCCTCTTTCAACTGCTCTATCTCCCTGCACTCTTATGTGTATTATTTGTAACTGTTCCCTTTCCCTTTCCCCTTTTTAGCATTCTATTTCTTCATTTGCACTCTCTCTTAGTCCTTAAGTTCTGCCCCTTCCCTCTTGTGAGCCTTGCCTTGGGACTTTGAGTTCTCTCTGAACTTAGACACTTAAGGGTTGGCCCTTCCACACTACACAATGTCTTAATCTGGTGAAATATTTGGGTGAGAGCACTGAGCCCATATGAGACTCTTATGGCACTCTGATGCATACAAATGAGAGAAAGGCTTTGGATCATGATCTCATTGGAGTTGGTTTACTTCATATTTCAGACAGGAAGTCTTAATCAGGCTCTCCTTGGTTGTAATTTTTAATTTTTGATGCATTCTTTGTATATTTCTGGGTTGTAATAATTTGTAATAGACTCTTGGGGATGGCTAGTAAAAAAGGGAGGGATAACTATGTATGCAAAGGTTGCACTCTCATATAGATATCCTGCCTATAGGTACTTTCTTAATTTCTGCACTCTCATATAGATATCCAGCCTATAGGTACTTTCTGAATTCTACACTCTTATATAGATATCATGTCTATAGGTACTTTCTGAATTTCTGCACTCTCATATAGATATCTTGCCTATAGTTACTTTTTGAATTTCTGCACTCTCACATATATATCATATCTGTAGGAATTTTGCATTCTTTCATATAGATACCATGTCTATAATTACCTAGAAATCTGAATCTTGCATGTAGAAAATACGCCTATAGATCTTTATGAATCTTGCATATCCATTCTTCATTAGGCAATCATGTTTATAGGTCTTAATCAATCAACTGCAATTAGATATCATATTCATAGGCTTTAAACTAAATTCAGCACCTAGCAATCATGGTTTTAGGTTTTCCGCGTTTTACTGTGTCCATAAAAGTGTTAAAAATCAACAATGCATAGAAAGAATACCTATAGGAACTATTAATCAAGTTTGAATTGCTTCACTCGCTTATAAATCTAAGATTAGTAATAATGATGTACCTTTAGTTGCAGAACTTGTGATCTCTCGCTAAAACTTAACTTTCTTTAATAACTAACAACTTTTCTTAAATCAATATGTATTCATTTTATTTCATTGTTCCTGAAATCGATAGATATCATGCCTATAAGACCCTCGTCCAACACTTAGGCAAATCATAGGGTAAAATTTATAAACTGAATCAAATTTTATTAGCTACAACCAGTAGGCAGGCCTGATTCGGGCTTCTTATCTGAACTATGTAATAAACTAGTCTGCCTCAACCTTTATGTTTTCATTATGTGCAAGACATGCTAAATCATGTGCTTCTATGTAAAAGGACGTATATTTGAGCCTTTTACTAGTTATGTGCTTCCTCCAACTAGCTATACGTGTTTTGTATGTCGCCTTAGAGTTTTTGCCTTTGAAAGTATAAACAAGACTAGTATCCCTTCCCTTTAGGATTACTAGTCCAAAATGCCTTCAAGACTGATAATATTGGGGTGGGTAATAGCATGCAATAAGTAAACGAGACCATTCCGTGCTTTAACACCTTAACCTAGAGGGGGGAAGGGAAATGATAGATATGGATATGATGACTATGTGATAACATCATGTGTAGCCCCTCACTGAGGAGTGATTACCAAATATTGTGTGGGGTCATCCATATTATTTATAAACTGAGGACCCCCATTCCCTTTGTTTTCTTTGTTTCTTGCTTTTAAAAAA
The DNA here is from genome assembly GCA_032618575.1 of Nicotiana noctiflora. Lineage (NCBI taxonomy): Eukaryota > Viridiplantae > Streptophyta > Magnoliopsida > Solanales > Solanaceae > Nicotiana > Nicotiana noctiflora. The sequence continues at coordinate 36,413 of JASVEL010009904.1, forward strand.
AAAACTATTTCTCTAAGAATAATCAGTTTCCTTTTGGTTCTTTTAAACTCTGCTTATTTGTAACCATTATACTCTTACTTGAAATTTTTATTTTCCTATGTGTTATTCGCATTTAAGTCACAACAATTGTTTGGCGGGGAACCACGCTAGTGGATCATGAGGGGGTCCTAACAGCATTCCCTTGGGATAATTTCAAGCCCTTACTCAATCTCTGGTTATTCGAATCAAACTCCTCTTAATGTCCTAATACACTTAAATTATTAGGTGGCGACTCTTCAATTCAAACCTAATTCCCAAAAAGGAACGAGTTTTCCTCCCAAATGTCATGGCGTGAGAAAAAGGGACGTGACAACATGGTGACTCTCCTAGGGAATTCTTTTAGGCTTTCACCATTTCAGGCTATTATTGTGACTTTACACTTCTTTATATGCCTTTGTTTACTTAATGGCTTTAAGTATTTATTCCCTTTTCTACTACAAAACTAACTTTCCTTTTTGTTTCTTTCCCTTATTTCTTTTACTGCTTTCCTTTATTACTATTTTAAATTAGGAAGAATTATTGTAATTATTGCTTTTGCAATGTGCAAATACGCGACAACTTATTTTAATTATTGCATAAGCATGTTTTCAACATCATATTCTACTCGTGCCAAACAAAATACCATAACAACGCTTATAATGAGTGGTTGTGCCCTTCCAATATTATCACCCCCTAAGTATGGAAAAGGCATATTTGTGGTAAAACTAGTCGATCAGCGGTGCCGTCGATAGTTTTGCATCTTTCCCTCTTGAGTTTTTTGCTTAAGGGTACCAGTCTAAAACCCCATTGAAACCCTTTCAATTTAAATTGTGCATGCATCATGGTCAAACCTAGCTGAGTCAGTTATGTTGTCCGCATAATGACTCTTTAAGATAGTCTTGTCCAAAGTCCACTGGGTTTCCCTGAAACCCAAATGGATATTATCACGTTCTGTGCATTTATTTGGAGAACTAATTAATTTTATGCCAATTATTGATGTTAACTAGTCGAGTCTGGTGGGGGTAAGATCTAACCCTTTTGTTTTGCAGAAAATGAGGCACGAGGTCCCCGATTTCAGTATGATTAGCATACCCCCACTCTTGCTAGATTGAGTCTTCCATCAAATGACCAAATCAGTGAATGGAAAGAGATAGCCTCCAAAGCAAGGGAAAAGTTGGAATATCTAGAATATATATATCTGCTGACTGCCAGAACTCTAAGGGAAACAAAGGAGAACAGTTGGCAAAGGCATTTTTACTGGTGAACCTACGCGAACTGGAGGATCTGATAAAAGAGAGCATTCAACATGGGGAAGGTCCTTCTGGGACCAAGTAGATAGGAGTTTATTATTCGCTTTACAAATGCAAAAAGCCAATGGCCATTAATGACTTTATTTATCCTGTTATTTAGTATCATTTTGGGATTCGTCTATTTTATATCAATAAAATGAGGCATTTAGCATCCTAGGTTCTCCAAATCAACTTGTCGCTAGGCCTACCTCGGGCACAAAGAGGTCCCCAAATTAGGATGCGGTTTACATTCCCGAATTATATGTTTTAATATTGTATCGATTTTCCATGAGCCACGCTAACTTGGTTACATTTTGTTTTATTTCTGTTTTGATTATTCCCTCCCCAAAGGTTAGTTCGTACACTCTGGCATTATCATTATATTCCATAAGATCCAAGGGACCTCCACCCACTCCTTCTCCTAGTCCCGTCAGAAACAAGAACAAAGGAAAGATTGAAGATTTGAAAAACACCAGAAAGGAAAACTCAATTGAACGAGGAGAGGTTACCCATGGTTACGGTACTCTAGTCCCCAAGGAAAATGCATCCAAACTAGAACAAAATCTGTTGAAGTTTCAGGAAGAACTTGATCAGGTCCGGAATCTAGCAAATCTGTCATTTTCCCTCACTACTCCAGATGTTACTTTCCCAAATACTCAGAATCCTGTACCTCCACAAAATATCCCAAAGCAACAAAACCATCCCATTCCTCACCACCACTGCAATACCTGCTATACCTCAACTACCACCCCATTGCTCAGCCTAGAACTCTATAACTCCACAAATGACCACTGCCAACATAATACCCACATTTATGTGGAGACCATGCCGCACTTCACCCATCCCATTTCAAGCACACCCGAGTTTGATGGTAAGGACTTTTCTCATCAGAAACCTGGTTGAAGAGCCTAAGAAGTTGACTAGCAGAATTCAGGGTATCGAAGGAAGAAAACGGATTGAAGGGTTGAACTACGAAGATCTTTGAATACAAACCGATGTCGAACTATCCAAGGGGTACAAACCTCCTAATTTCGAGATATTTGATGGTCCAGGGGATCTGAGAGTTCATTTAAGAACATACTGCGAGAAGCTGGTCGGGGTAGGAGAGACAAAAAAATTCGCATGAAGCTTTTCATGAGGAGCTTGCGGGGAGATACCTTATCTTGGTACATTAGCGAATATCCAAAGAAGTGGTCAAACTAGGTGAGTATGGCATCCGACTTTATGGACAGATTTAGGTTCAATACAAAAAAATGCGCCACATGTGTTCTACATTAAAAAGCCTAAAGTAGAATCACAGGGAAACATTCTATGAGTATGCCACTCATTGGAGATCGGAAGCTGCTAAGGTCAGACCTGCTTTAGAGGAAGAACAAATGAACAAGTTTTTCGTCCAGGCTGAGGACCCGCAATACTATGAAAGACTGATGCTGATCAAGAATTATAAATTTTCTGACATCATCAAGCTAGAAGAAAGGATCGAGAAAGGCATCAAGAGTTGTATGGTTACTGTCACACCTCCCTTTTTACTACCTTTTTTTTCCAGAAAAAGGAATAAGGTATACCTTATTAATTAGTAATACACCGGGAAGGATATAATAATAATCAACGAGGAAAGAGTTTTTCCACTTTAAGGATAATCAGAACGGGATTTTATTTAGAGTTTTAGAGTCGCCACTTGGGAAGATAATGGTTTCCCAAGTCACCGGTTAATCCCGAATCTGAGGAAATTGACTCTGTTAAAATAGTCCGCGAAACTAAAAATCCGGATAAGGAATTCTGTTAACCCGGGAGAAGGTGTTAGACACTCCCGGATTTTGTGGTTTTAGCACGGTCGCTCAACTGTCATTTTTGACTTTATTTGATATCGTTATATGCTTTTACAACATGTGAATGTTTCGATTTGATATTTTTACCGACTTGCGACGTCGCGAGAATGCATTTCGAGTCACACCGCAACCAGTACACCTGTGACTTTAACACGTTCCAGCTTCACCGGTATTTAAGATTTGAGTCACATTAAATGTGCACTCGTATTAAGGAATGCATGTTTTAAATCGTGCCTATAATGACTAACGACTTATTATCCTTTAGGAAAGACCGTGAAATTCGCTAGACGGTCCCTCCGAATATATCAATTATTAATATTAATATGGGGACCCCGCACATTTTCTTGTATACGAGGCTCATCCCATTATTTTTTAAAAGTCTGATACTATTGAATGCTATATTGTCTATTTTTTTGGTTTTTCTCCTAATTAAACCACTGTTTTTGTATTTTTCAGAATTATGTCCAGGTCCAATATTTCATTTCCAGGCCTGGATATTATGGGCTGAATTTAATAGTCCAGTTCACACAACTGGGTTTCAGAAACCCATTATATATTAAAATTGTTATTCAGAAGCCTGAGATGAATCCAATTGGTTCTGGGCCTATACTATTGATTATGCCCAAATCAGACGAGAAGAGTACAAAATAAGATCGAGATTTCATAACCAACATACAAACATTCATCAAACAGTAGAGTAATTTAACTAATAACATTTTATTTTATAATGAAGTGGAATACAGATTTAACAATATTAATTTTAAATTCTAATTACCAATCACTAATTGGACTTGAATGATAGACAACTATCCTAGCTACTTTAAACGGTGATTTGACGCTTAACAGTGCAAAGTGAATTGTTATTAATTACTGATATAACTCATACTATTATGGATCGTTATTAAGCTAAACTAAATGAAAAAGCATGCTGTAACTTGATTTACTTATTTCGAATTGTCATAATCTAATTAGGTGAGATAAGTTAATTGTTGTTTTTAGATTGTTAAGCCTGTTTACTAAGTGAGTTAAGCTCATATATCATCCTGTTTTTAACCTAGTTTAACGATGTTTATAGCTATATCTACTCTACCTCTACACTATCAGTCATATTATTCCAGTCTCATACATATTAGCTATTACAAATATTCCTATCAAATTACAAAAGGTCTAACATATGATAAACATAAAATCTATAGAATGCAGCAGAAAATTTCGTCCGAATAATTCATGGAATTTCATTTATTCAATTTACTGGCAATTACATTTCTAAATAGAGAATGTGTACCTAATTCAGCAAAGGAAGCTTATAAGTCTAGGCAGCTAGATGAAGAATAGTCAGCGATTACAGCAGCAAAACAGCAGGAGAACAATCACAGCAAAGCAGCAAATAACAGCCAAGAATAATCTTCAAGCCCAACAAATAAACTACCCAGCAAGTTGAATTGAAGAAACCAATAGTATCGAACTGTAGAAAACTTAAGCTAGAACTCCAGGATTTGAAACCTTCGACTACTAGCTTTCAATTCAAATCAGTATTTCTAATTTTAGAATTCTCCAATGTCTAACTCTGTGATGACCCGGCCCGCCATCGTGTGAGTTATCACCCCGTTACCTCTGTTATCCGCTTGTTAATGTTGTAATATGCATGTTGGGTAAGTTTGAGTCAATCCGGGTTGAGTTTGGTTGAAATTGAGACAAATATTCTCTTAGAAGAAGGAATAGTTGAGAAAAGTCAGCTGGATGTTGACTTGTGAGTTAGAGAGCTCAGAATCGAATTCTAATGATTCGGTCAGCTCTGGGAGGTCATTTGTGTGCTAGGAGAGTGATCGGAAGTGAATTTGGAGGTCCGGAGTATATTTAGGCTTGAATTGGCTAAAGTTAAATTTTGGCGATATCCGATCGATAGGTGAGATTTTGATCCGGGAGTCGGAATGGAATTCCGACAGTTGCATTAGATCCGTTAGGGGATTTTGGATGTGCCTGCAAAATTTCAGGTCATTAGGAGGTCGTTTGGTCGGGCTTTTGGTAGAATGTCGGTTGCGGAAGTTTGGATGGGAACTTAGGCTTGAATTTGCTTGGATTCGATGTTTTTCGTGTTAACGTATGTATTTTTATCATTTTAGCAAGTTCGTATGGTGCTATGGAGTATGTTTGTGGCTTTCGTTGGGGTCCCGGGGGACCCGGGGTGGTTTCAGGAGGTTAAACGGGAGAAAAACATGGAAATTTCAGGTTGAAGATTTGCTGGTTCTGTTGTTTTCGCTCCTGCGGAAATGGGAGGGCAGGAGCGAGTCCACAGAAGCGGAATTATTATCGCAGAGGCAAAAGGGGTTTCGCTAGGAGGTTCCGCAGAAGCGGACAATGCATCGCAGGAGTGGACTCGCTTCTACGAGTCCGAGGTCGCAGAAGCGGAAGGCTGGCGTCTGGGGTGGATCGCAGGTGCGGAGGAGTGTTCGCAGGAGCGGTCTCGCAGGAGCGAGACCTGGGCCGCAGAAGCGGAACTGGGCGGCTTGGTGTGGTCTCGCAGAAGTGACCATTTAGTCGCAGAGGCGGATTTTTGCCCGCAGAAGCGGAAATCGTGCCTGTGTTAAAAATAACAGAAGAGTTAAAAATTTTATAAGTTGCGAAACATTAGAGCTCGGTATTGAGAGGCGAAATTGGGCGATTTGGACGAGGAATTGCTGGGAGATCATCGGGTTATCATGGGAGGTGAGTTTTATGGTTCATTTACGCGTTTTTATCTCGAAATCTTCCTCTATTTCACTGAAATTGGATCAAATTGTGAGGAAATTTAGCCTAGGCTAGGGCTTTGGTAAAATACCGATTTGAGTGGGCATATGGAGTCCGAATTTGGTAAATTTTATATGCCTAGACTCGTATCGAGAATAGGGTTCCGAATATGTAACTTTTATAATTTTTTGAGAAGTGCACCAATAGTCGGGTTTTGACAACTTTGTGGATTTTGATGCAATTTGGGTTATTTCGAATGGGTTGCATGAATTTAGCATATATTGACGTATTATCATTGATTTTGAGTATATTTGGCACCCGAGGAGATTGATTTGTGAGGCAAGCGCAAGGCGGACTGAGGCTTCTGTCGGTTCGAGGTGTGTGGTAGTAGTAAATAATGTATTGAGGGTTTGAAACCCCGTACTAGCACTTCACAGTGTTATGTTGAGATGAAGCATGCGTCTTGTGACGGGCGTGGCGACATTTCGATTAGGGACTTGGACTTGGTCCTTCCCGGCTTATAGTAGACTGTGTATCATGACTGTTAATGAGATTATGACTGTGTAATTGGGCTAATAGCCATGTTTAGGGCCTTGTGCCGATCTGTAGAGCATTAGGGAATCTGTAGAGCTAGGTGACCCTTATATCGTGTTGGAAACTTACACTCAGCCGTAAAACTAGTTGAATAGCCTATTAAGAGCCAGTACTAGATGTGTACTATGAGAGATATATTACTTAGGGTGGAAGCTCCCTGATTTAGCTGAGTGGGCTTGAAAGGCTAATCCTATGCTAGTTGAGACAGGGTCGAGGACCTGTTAGGAGGTATTATATTCATATATATAAATATTGGATCGAGCTGCACGCCGCAGCAGTATATATATTGGATCGGGCTGCACGCCGCAGCAGTATATATATTGGATCGGGCTGTACGCTGCAGCAGTATATATATTGGATCGGGCTGCGCACCGTAGCAGTATATATATTGGATCGGGCTGCACGCCGCAGCAGTATATATATATATTGGATCGGGCTGCATGCCGCATCATGTTACTTATTCAGATACTTATACCTCTTAGACTCATGAATATGTCTCCAAATATTGAGATGGATGCACTCCGTTGTGGTACGAGTGAGGATTTAGTCAGTGTGGAACCTTGCTGAGAGATAAATGTGGACTGGTGATCGGAGTACTTACTATAGCGATGACTTACCCGTGGGGGTTTGCCTTAGAACTGTTTAGTGATAGCACAAGATTTCTTACTTTCAGTTATTGTTTATTATTATTACTCACTGAGTTGAAATATACTCACCCCACTCCCCTGCACTTTCTGTGCAGATCCACAGGTGCCCGAGTGAGCCGCGGTAGTTGCTGATCATTATCTACTTTTGCGGAGACTATGAGGTAGCTGCCGGCGTTCGCAGAACCTGTTTTCTCCTTCCTTACCCTTTTGCTATTTTCATCTTGCTTATGTTTATTCTATAAAGGCTCAAACTCGTGACACCACGATATGGTTGGGACCGTATTTTGTATGCTTTTACTACTATGTTGCCATTTTTATATGATCACTTGCTGTTTAAGTTTAACTTGATTAATTGGATTTAATAATTGGTTGGGTCAAGAGATGTTATGGTCGGGCTTGCCTAGCATTGTGTTGGGCGTCATCATGACCAGGGTTTGGGTCGTGACAAACTCTTAATTTTCTAATATCATAATGTTCAACCACTGAATTTCTAGAATCCAGCCCTTTTTCAGGCTAATTGACTGTTTATTCATAGGTGATTTGGGTGAAATTTTGAGGGGGAAATTCAAAATTCTTATTCTTAGTTTCCTCCTCTTAATTCTTTTATTAGTTACAGTTTGGTACCTTTATTTTAAGTTCGAAATGCCTTCCAGCCCCTGCTGGAAGGTTCTAGGGATTTTTTTTATTCTATTAAGGGCATATTACTATGGTGCCCTCACTTGCTAAGGATTATCACAGTTATACCTTTTCACTAGGTCTGTTTTACCCTTTATTTTATATCTAATTACAGGAATACTAAGCACTAAAGTCTGTTTTGTCACTATAGGCTCTATTAAATTCACAATTATACCATTTTTTATTCCCTTTGTACCCTTATTGTTACTTGTTATTTACCCGACCTACTAAGGTCAGGGTATCTTAGGTTTTGTATTATTTAACTAACTAGCCACTATCTTCTAAAGCATTTAAGACTTGGCCAGATTTTAACCTTAGTTCCTTTTCAATTTTAGTCTCTTTTAATTGGCTTAGACTAATTTAAAATGTAACCTTTTTATTATCACTTAGCTAATCAGAATTTGATTGCAAGACTGGCCTACTTTAATGTTTCATAAATGGCCAGACTAATTACACAGTCCAAATTATTTCAATAGTAGCCTGACTAAGTCATTTTCAATAATAGCCAGATTACTAACTATACTTGTCTTTAGATCTATAACCAATACGACAAAGCACAATAGAATTTAACATAGTCTAATATACGAATCAATTACAATTATAGCCAATTTATGTCGTTTTGCACACATAGCCCTGATCATAAATCATTCTTCAATTAACCAGAACTCAGAGGGAAATTTGATAATGGTTGAATCCCAATCAATTAAATTTTAATTTTAGGCTAGGCACGTGAACAAATCACACATAAAGAAACATATTCAAAACGAGATTAATGTGTTGAACTTATAGAAAACCCTAAGGAGCTAAAACAGATCAGTTATGTGCAAAGAACATGATAGATGAGATTATCATAGGCTAATGATAGAAATACTCAGAAACTACCAGTCAAGAACATGCAAAGATTATATACAGAAATATTAAAAGATGAACAGTCAAAAGCATGCTAGAATCATGTATAGAAGTCTTAGAAGACAAATAAGTAGAAAATATGCAAGAGATCGAATACAGAAAACTTAGAAGACAAAAGGAAAGAAAACATGCAAGAGATCAAAATACAGAAAACTTAAAGCAAAGAAGGCAAAAACACTTAGCTTGCAGGATTTGTCTCCTGTTCTTTCTTTATTCTTCTTTATTTTCTTTCTTTCTTTATTTTATTTTTCCAGGCTTCAAGATTATCAAAGTATGAAAGTCTGATTTGTTCCAAATTTTCCTCGAATGGGTCTATTTTCGGGTTTTTGGTGGTAGAGGGGTGTTCCATGTGTTATAGGGATGTATTTGGGGGTGAGTTGCGTTTGGGTGTTCGCTGGAGGTAGGGTTTCGGCGAACTTCTTTGCAAGATTCAAACAAATTCAGGGTTATTCGAACTAAACTAACTACATAAGGTGAAATATCCCCTCAAAGTGGTTATAGGGTATAAATCTGGAAGGCTGAGTCATAAGTTGAAGGTCACCGGCAAAAGCTCCGGTGACCGTACTTTCAAGAACAAGGGGTTTTTCTGGTTTCCTAGGTTTTTTCAGGGTGGTCTTGGTGTGAAAGAGAGAAAGAAAGAGGTTTGAGGTTGGTTTGTGGTCGGAAACAACCATGGATTCTGGCCAGTCTCCATTGGAGATGATGGTTGAAGAAGATGAGGGAGAAAAAGACAGACGGCTAGGGTTTTGTGTTTATAGGTGTGTTTGGTCTCTGAATTGAGAGACGGAGTTTTTATACTCCTTTCGGCCTGGGCGATCCTGGCCTTTGGATCATTTATGATCAATGGCCAGGATTAAATATCCTTAGACGTTGTCGTTTTGTTTATTGAGAGATTGCCTGGCCTCCGTTAGATCTCCAGACATAGACGGCCAGGATTTGTTTAGTATACCGCGTCGTTTAATTATTTTAAGAGACTCAACAACATCCGTTTGATCAACTTATTTGGACGGTCAAGATTAGAGCCTATAACACGACGCCATTTATTTTATTTCAAACCGCCTCACGTGGTCCGTTAGATCAATATATCAACGGTTGAGATTTGATTCTTCAATACGCCGTCATTTCATTTAAGCAATTGGACTGGACGATTGTTTCCTTTGGGCTGTTTACACTTTGGGCCTGTATTTTGAATTGTAGCCCAATTTAATTGTATTTTATGTATTTCCTCTTGTATTTAATTATTTTCTTTGTATTTTCCTTTTGTATTTTATTTTCTCTTTTTGTATTCATTTTCAATTGTTGCTTCTTTTTTATTTTTCTAATTTTTCTGGTGTTTTATGACATTTTTGCTATTTTCTTTGAATTTTCCGGTATTTTTGTTAATTTTCTCTGATTTTCCTTATTTTTTGTGACATTTTCTAATTAACTCTTTTTTTTGTAGTTTTTAATTTCAAATAATTTCAATCACAATCACACAATTATTTCAATTAAACATATAATTGCACATCAAAAATCTTATTTTATTTTTTATATTGGAATTTGTTTGCTTAGGGCAAAAATCACGTGCTCACAGTTACAAACTTTAAAACCTTTCAAGCTACCAATAAAGCTTTATAGTCTGGTGGTACGTCCAAGAAAAGGGACGTATGTGCTGTAATGGTTGCATAGAGGACCCAATCTCTTATCAAATACCAAACCTATCCTATGCCTCCACTCATATATCAACCTACTCCGAACTATCAAGCACCCTCACCCTCTTACCAAAATCCACCACCCAATTATCAATCATTTCTACCTACCACACATCAACCCACCTCACCAAGATATTCCCAACCTACACATGTATACCAAACCTACAATTCTCAACCATCCCACTATCAATCACCTCCTACACGTCAAAAATTCTCTAGACCTTGACCAAATTTTGACCGCCATTGCTTAACCAATTGCTAGTTGCACGAAAGGCTCAAAGTTACTGGTTATGTCACCCTTATCCATGCCGTAACCCCTGGAAATCCTTCTTAGTGGGTCAATCCAAATAAATCTTGTGCATACCATTCCGACATGAAAGGACATATGTGACGACCCAAAGGGTCATCATCTATTTTCCTCACTTGTTCCGCGCTTCCGAGGCCTTGAAAACCTCATTTTATGTTGCCTCAATTTACATGCATAATCCAAGCATTTAGCCGGAAAGATTTTGTGATAGAATATGTGAATTCTATGAAACATTTGAAGAAAAGTGATATTAATATTGATATAGTTGACTTTGGTCAACATTTTTAGTAAACGGACCCGGACCCGAGATCGGACGGTCCCAAAAGGTCCGTAGGAAAATATGGGACTCGGGCATGTGTCCGGAGTCGAATTCTAAGGCCTAGAGCCCAAGATATGAATTTTTCTGTTAAATTGTTTTTGCTCAAATTATTAAATGAAAATGGATTAAACGACCATGGTATCGGGCTCGTATTTTGGTTCTGACACCCGGTACAAGTCTTAAATATTATATAAGTACTTTCTACACAGTTTGGTGACATTTGGATGTTGTTTGATGTGTTTTGAACTTTGAGTTCCAGATTTGAAAGTTATGAAGTTAAAAGAAAGATAATCATGAATTTGAGGCTTGATTTGATGAAAACGATGTTATATTGACGATTTGATCGCACGAGCAAGTTTGTAATATGTTTATGAAGTTGTGTCCATGTTTGGTTTGGAGCCCGGGGACTCGGGTAAAGATCTAATAGGCCGTTGGAGCAAATTCTGAAAAATAACACAACTGATATTTTCACCCAGCTGGTATCTTCGCAATTGCGAGAAGAACCAGATTAGCCTTGGTTCGCAAATACAAACCAATCTTCGCAAATGCGAAGATGGCAGGGGAGTGCATGGGTTCGCAAATGCGAACTATACATCGCAAATGCAAGGCCTTCAGTGAACAACCCATGTTCGCAAATGCGACTACAATGTCGCAAATGCGAAGGTCCCAGTATTTCAGCCCAATTCGCAAATGCGAACTTATTATCGCAAATGAGATGCTGACAGTCCCCAAACCTGCTATGTTTGCAATTGCGAACAAACGTTCGCATTTGCGATAACCGCAGCTGTGCAATCTAATACTTAAACGAAATTTTGACCTCTTTTCTTCATTCTTTCAAAACCCAACACACCACACACGATTCTCCAAGAGAAAAATCACTCCAAAATACTTGTAAGTCACTTTTTACTTAATTCTTTCAATTCCTAACATCATTAAATATGTTTTTCAAGAGAAATCAAAGGTTTTCATGGTAGAAATTCTTGTTTTTGGGTAGAACCTAGGTTTTTCATGAATTGGGGAATTGGACCTCGAATTGGGGTCCGATTTTGAAACAAATCATATATTTGAACTCATGAGGGAATGGGTAACCGGATTTTGGTCCAAACCCCGAGTTCCGACCACGTGGGGCCAGGGGCGTTTTGGGAAATTTTGGGGTAAACTTTGAGAAAACCATTTTTAAGCATCTAAACCAAGTTATATAGTATTTATTAATGTAACTGAATCAATTGTGATTAGATTCAAGCAAGTTGAAAGCTGAAATTCGAGGTAAAGCTATAGTTGAAGAATAAATTGGACTTCAAGGCTAGAGGTAAGTGTTTGATCTATCCTAGCTTGAGGGAATAGGATTTATGTGCTATTTGCTATGTGATCGAGTGTGGTGTATGGGCTGTGGTGACGAGCATCCATACACTGGCGTCTAGCATGACCGTGAGTCGTTATCGATATCTATTGTGGAATATTTTTAAGATGAAATCTTGAACCCTTGCGGGGTGGTGAAATTGATCACCGTTTTCCCTTGACGGGACTTATTGTAAAGTGGATTATTGTTTTCCCTTGCCGGGACCTTGTTGTGATGATTAATGTGTCCCTTACCGGGACGGTTCATGATTATTGTTTTCATTCTTTTGCCCTTAACTGTGATTGTTATTTGGGTGAGGAAGAGTAATAATGCACGAAGGGTGATGCCATGCTTGTTTACTGATTTTGCACGAAGGGTAATGCCGTGCCTTGTTTTATTGATTATGCACGAAGGGTAATGCCGTGCCTTGTTATTGATTATGCACGAAGGATCATGTCGTGCCTTGTGATATTGATTGTGCACGAAGGAACATTCCGTGCCGTTGTGATTTAAACCATGCACGAAGGATCATGCCGTGCCATGGATGTTTGGATGAGAGTAAAAGCACGAAGGGTGATGCCGTGCAACTATTTGCTATTTCTTGTTTTGATTTTAACTATTTCCATTATTCTCTGATTTTCATTACTTATTTAATAGATGTTGCTGACGATTGTGTTTTCCCCTATTGTTATACTTCTTGTTGGATTTGTTACTTGGTATTTCTTGTTATCTGGTGGTGTACATATATAAAACTGCACAGGTTTATGTGAGTGTCTGGTCCTAGGCTTGTCACTACTTCGCTGGGATAGGCCAGGCACTTACCAGCACATGGGGTCGGATTGTGCTGATACTGCACTTCTGTGCGTTTTGCATAGGTCCAGGTTTCGAGCAGGAGCAGCAGCAACAGTAGAGTATTTGTGGGAGTTGAGCATTCCGAGACCGAGGTAGCTTGCAGGCATCCGCAGGCCCGACGTCTCTTCTATTAACTTATAATATTTGCTGTGGTCTCATTGTTCCGAGACAGACATATATTTATCATTTTCTTTCAGACCATTATGTGTAGTATTCATTAGTAGTTCGGGAGTTGGTGACTCCACGTCTTGGGTAGAGGATTTCATCAGTGTTTACCTTAGTAATATTTATCTCTATGTTGAAAGTCTTCCGCATTTATTAAATTGAATAATTATTTCTCTTGCTATTAGGTATGAGTATAAAAATAATGATATGAACGGGATAGTGTTGAATGAATTGGCTTGCCTAGCTACCACGAGTAGGGGCCATCACGATCCCGATGACGGGGGAAAATTCGGGTCGTGACAACATACCATTGATGAATGTCTCTCTCTGAAGGATAAGATCTAGACTTTGATCGATAACAAAATCATTGTAGCAAAGAAGCCTGCTCTGAATGTCCACAATAACCTTCTACCAAACCACAAGGGCAGAGGTGTTCATATTATTGAAATAGAGGATGAATGGACCCCAAGGGTTCAATCGGTTTAATCACAAGAAGGCGACGATCCAAAGAAGCCAATAGCTACCCTTAATCCAATTGTAGTCCAAATTCAGCCTTTTGGGGATGCCGAGGTAAACATGTCCATGCCACTTGAGTTTGAAGCACCATCCTCTGTAAGGGAGCCAATGTTGATTGAGGTCGAATTTACGTCACTAGAAAATTCCCTTACACCCTTTGAAGTTGTAGTTCTAACGCCTAAGGGGCATGTTTCATTAGGAGTAAAGATAGCCACGCCAATTCTGGTGACAATGTCGGCCGTAACACCATTCCATACAAATGTCATACCTTGGGACTACATAGCTGAGGCAAGAAGAAAAGGGAAGGCCAAGTTCAGGGAGGCTGTTACGGCACAGGGTATGATAAGAACTGGTAGGGTTTATACCCCGGAGCATTTGGCCAAGTCTAGTAAGCAGGCCTCTGGTTAACGAACCATCAATAAAATCGGGCTTGATGACCTCTGGAGAAAGATACAAGCCAAGGAATACTCGATCATTGACCAGCTGAACAAAACACCGGCACAAATTTCTATCCTAGCTTTGCTAGAAAGTTTTGATGCACACAAGAATGCCTTGTTGAAGGTGCTAAATGACGCATATGTACCAAGCAACATCACCAGAGGAGAGATGGTGAATATGGTAGGGCAGGTATCGGAAAGTCAAAAGATCAGTTTTCACGAAGATGAGCTGCCACCAGAAGGGTTGAGTCACAACAAGGCGTTGCACATCACCATGCAATGTGAAGATTATTTTATCACCAGAATCCTGATTGATGAAGCGTCCGTTCTCAACATTTTTCAGTTGGTAACACTCAGGACATTAGGAAAAAAGTTGCATGAGATCAAGGACGAGGCCATCAACATCAAAACTTTCGACGGTTCTCAAAGGTCCACCATTGGGAAAATTAGCTTGTGTTTGGAAATGAGGCCTACTTGGTTCGATGTCAATTTCTAAGTGATAGACGTGCCTAAATCTTACAATTTGTTGTTGGGACGACCATGGATTCATGCCACTGGGGAAGTAGCATCAACACTATATCAAGCAGTGAAGTTTAAGTGGAACCACCAAGAGGTAATTATCCACGGATGGTAGCAATCCCATATATAGTCACCAGACTATCCCAGCAATTTGAGGCAGAAGAAAGATAGGCGGTGAGTCCTATCAACAAATCGAGCGAATTAACTCCATTGACAATAATAAGTGGTGGGACAACAAAATTGAAACCATATTGAACTGGAGCAGATATGAACTTGGCAAGGGACTTGGAAAGAATCTCCAAGGAATCACTAAGCCCGTTAAACTAAAGAAACATAGCACCACCTTCGGTCTAGGATATAAGTATATTTAGGAAGAGTTCAACAACTGGTCACCACCATGGCGCGGTCCTTACTATCTACTGGATCAGCCAATACCACACTTGGAGTAGACTTTCCAGCCAGCCGAAGTTATCTATGGGTCGGAAAAAGAGGAAGCACTGGCAATAATGAGGAATTTATTCCTGGAAGTTGATGATATGGATTGATGTGTCATTCTCGAGGAGGAGGGGGAGGAAGGCCCTTCTGTACAAGTCGTGAGTGGAGGAGCATGCCTTAATAATTAGACCATCATAACCACCAGAGCCCAGCCAACCGAAGTTATCTATGGTCCTTTCTGAACAAAGCATCATGCACCATCTTTTATTTTTACTAGTGGACTTTCCTTTCGTATTTTAAATTTTCGTGATAAGATCTTCAAATGTTCAAAATAATTATGGAAATTATCAAAGCATTTCCGTTTCCTAATAAATCTTACTCTTATTATTTTCTCTCATTACTTTGTTTATACAACATTACTATTACTTATCTTCATGAACCAATGACTGTGACATGCAACGAGACAATGCGACAAACAGACATAGATTCAGAGAAAGATGATATGCCAAAAGAGGTTGTTAAAAAAGTTGATAATTTTTAGAACAGACCTAAGTCCAACCTGGACGAGACTGAGATTGTTAACTTGGGAGATGTAGAAAACGTCAAAGAAACACGAATCAACGTTCCCTTATCATTGTCAGAAAAAAGGAATACATAGAATTTCTAAGGGCATATAAGGCCATATTCGCCCGATCATACGATCAAATGATTTGTCTGAGTAACATCTATTATTGCTCACTAATTGCCAACCAATCCAACTTGTCCACCCGTAAAGCAAAAGCTCATAAAGTTTAGGCATGATATAAGTCTGAAAATCAAGGAAAACGTTACTAAGAAGGTCAAAGCTAAGGTTTTCAGGGTAGTAGAATATCCAACATGGTAAGCCAACATTGTGCCAGTACCGAAGAAGGATGGGAAGGTCAGAGTCTGTGTCGACTATCGGGATCTCAACCATGCTAGTCCAAAAGACGGCTTCCCCTTGCCGAACATACACATCCTGGTTGATAATTACCCCAATAATGAGTTTTTAGACTGTTTCACTATGTATCATCGAATCTGGATGGATGAAGAATATGCCGAGAAAACAACTTTCATTACGTCGTGGGGGATGTACTGCTACAAGATGATGCCATTCGGGTTAAAAAATGCAGGGGCCACCTACATGAGGGCCATGACTACCATCTTCCATGATGTGATACACAAGAAGATCAAAGTATATGTAGATGATGTCATCATCAAGTCCAAAAAAGCCACTGATCACATGGAAGATTTGAGAAAGTTCTTCAATAGACTGAGAAGGTACAACCTGAAACTGAATCTCGCAAAATGTGCATTCGGGATTCCTACTGGAAAATTACTTGGGTTCATTGTATGTCGCTGAGAAATAGAATTGGAACCATTAAAGGTCAAAGATATTCAAGAGTTGCCACCGCCAAAGAATAAGAAGGACGTGATCTATAGTTATTTGTGAGTTGATCTTCAAGATGTTGAAAAAGGATGCCGCCACCAACTGGATGGATGAATGCTAGAAAGCTTTCGACATAATCAAGGAATACCTATCAACACCACCAATCTTAGTCCTGCCTGAGCCAGGTAGACCTGTGCTACTCTACATCGCAGTGTTAGATAGTGCCTTCGGTTGCGTCCTAGGGCAGTATGATGAAATAGTAAGGAAAGAGCAGGCCATCTATTATCTCAGTAAGAAGTTTGCCCCGTACGAGGCCCAATATTCTTTGTTGGAGCACACATGATGTGCTCTAACTTGGGTAGCTCAGAAGTTGAGGCACTACTTCTGTGCCTATACCACATATCTCATTTCAAGGATGGATCCTTTAAAGTACATCTTTTAGAAGCCCAGCCTATCATCAAGCTATCCAAGTGGCAAATCCTGTTGAATGAATTTAACATTGTCTACATAACTCAAAAAGACATCAAAGGACAAGCATTGGCAGATCATCTTGTCGAGAATCTCGTGGACAAAGAATACGAACCCCTAAAGACATATTTTCCTAACGAAGAGGTATCATTCATAGGAGAGGAATTGTAAAATCCTATGATGGTTGGAGAATGTTTTTCGATGGAGCAGCAAATTTCAAAGGAGTTGGCGTAGAAGCAGTCCTAGTGTCAGACACCAGATGCATCTAGTATTAAAAAATATATTTCCACATCAAGATGAAGCCAAATAGAAATTCTCTCCCAATTGGTAGGGTACATACATGGTTCATCGGGTTCTAACAGGAGGAGCCCTCATACTTGCGTAAACGGAAAGAGAAGTCTGGCCAAAGCCGATCAATTTAGATGTAGTCAAGAGTTACTATAAGTAATCTTATGCTTTCCTTTATGAGGTAACTTGAACTATGCCTGACCTGATTCCCATTTAAGAGGGGATACGTAGGCGGTCCTATAGGTTCAGTCATAATTCAATAAAAAATTTACTTCCCATAATTGGAAAACGGGGTAAAATTTTGAGGAGGACCCTCAAAATTCCAAAGTAAGTTCAACCAGTCACCGCAAGAAGCCATCAAAAGCAATAGCCTAGTAAACTGGGGCAAAATCTTGAGGAGGACCCTTAAAATTTAAGAACAAGAAAAGTTGCAATGTCTTCAACCATATTATAGTCATCATTTCATCTAAAGAAAACTATTCTCGATTATGTATTTATGCTATATTTTTACTAAACAATGCATGTATGTTACCAAACTTGATTTGTTTAGCAATGTTGGCCCAATATCACCGAAACAGAGCCGAGAAAATCAAGAAAAGTCAATGGGGATATGAACTAACCTCTCCCTTTAGAAAACTCACGATTTTTCTTTGCATGCAGACACCCAAATTGCAAAATCATCGAATATATTATACACTCATGTCATTCAGGAATACAACTCTCATAACAGTCACATCTATTCACAATTGCTATCAGCACACGATATCCCCAATAGCCATAATATCACAATCAACTATCAGCTAAGAAAACTTTATTACCATGCGCCTTTTTTATTTCATGCATAAAGCTTCTATTCTGCCTTCCGAGACTAATCAATATCTCCATCTGCATTCTTGCATTACATAAGGCTACCGTTCTACCTTTTGAGACTAAGCGTGTCTCCTTCAACATTTCCTACATTGCATAAGGCTACCATTCTGCCTTCCGAGACTACGCACTATCTCCATTTGCTGCATTGCGTAAGGCTACCATTCTACCTTTCGAGGTTAATCTCTACCTCCATCTGTACCGGATGAAAGATATCCACTTCATTTACATCTTGCATGGCTGAAAGATTGCCGTTTTATTTACAATTGTATGGCTGAAATATTGCCTCCTTATGTATTCGCATGGTTGAAAGATCGCCACCTTATTCATACTTGCATCGCTGAATGATCGCCACTTTATTTACACTCGCATGGCTGAAAGATCACCACTTTATTTACACTCGCATGGCTGAAAGATCACCACTTTATTTACACTTGCATGGCTACAAGATTGCCACTTTATTTACACTTGCAGGCTAAAAGATCGCCACTTTATTTACACTTGCACGGTTGAAAGATCACCACTTCATTTACATCTTGCATGGCTGAAAGATCACCACTTCATTTACATCTTGCATGGCTGAAAGATCACCTCTTTAGTTATAGTTGCATGGCTGAAAGATCGCCACATACTGCGTCTCATGGGATGACAGATCGCTAAATTATTCGAGGGCATCATTGTTCTGAGGCACCATTGTCATAGCCCGAGAACACCATATCATGGCCTGATGACCCCCTTTTAATCTTTTGCATATCATTATTCAAAGGCATCATGGTTCGAAGGAATTATTCTCATAGCCCGAGATTATCATTTCATGGCATGCGAATCCTTTATTATACGCTTTGTGGCCCATGACATCATGGTCTAAGGACGTCATCCTAACCATCCAAAGACAATATTCATGGTTCGATGAGAATTTGCATCATGTTTATGCACCATATATGCTTGTATTGCTTTTTTGTAGGTAAGCCGGCGAGCAACAACCATCTCGGCAGGAGCGATCCTGCTCCGATTCCTGCATCCCTATCAGACTTTAACCATTCACCCCGTCCCGAATATTGCATCCGTTCTTGGAAAGTCTCAATAGGCCTATTCCACCGATGGATCCTGAACTACATATGACTTGATTCCTGTAATACCAGGGATATGTGGGTAGCTCAAGAACTAGGGCACATCCAAACCTCTTTAAACCATTTTGTTCGGTCAAAAATTAGTCATCGTATCTTTACCTGCCAATTCTTTCATCCTCCCGGATAAAGAGGGGCAGTTGTTGATACCCAATTTATGTCCTATATTTTTATATGCAAAATATATTTCAAAATAGCATGTGCATGCATATATAAGGATGTCACAAGTCCTACAATTCTTCCCTAAAATATTTCAAATATTTCTAATCAATTTACTGCCCTATTTTATTAAGAAAAAACTAATGATGGTCCGTAAAATTATCATTTTTGGTGATTTATTTATTGTATTCTTATGTTTGTACCAAAATATGGCTAAGCTATTTTTCACATATTTTTATAAGCTTATTTGGTATTTTTAAGGATAAAATTGTATAATTGCAATATTAGCCATTTCAAGTTTAAATCTGTCTCATATTTATAAAATGGTATTTTATATTTTTTTAATTGATAACTATATATTATAAGTCAATTTAGTACTCTTAATTTGTTTTCAGAATTCGTTTATTATTTTTTTATAAATTAAAAGGGAAGGCTATTTAACTTATAGCTACATTTGGCTTTCTAATTTGGCCTAATTAAACCCAAGCCCTAAGCCCAAATTAGACCAATCTAATACCCAGCCCAATTATCCTACCTGACCCACCTACCCCATACAATCTGAACCGTTGATCACTCAGATCAACGGTCCCCATTTAACCTACTTAAATTAAAAAAAACGACCCAATACCCCTCAATTTTACCCCCACTCGTCTCTATCTCTCTGTTTCTCTCTATAACCTTTCCCATCCCCTTCTCTCCAATGAATTCTGTTCATCTTCTCCGGTCATCCACTAACCTATATCCATGGTGGTTTCACCACCCACCAAGTCACATATGGATCCTCACGTTTGGCTAACTAACGCTCCATGATTCTACCATGAAGGATTATGTCCAGACCTTTATTGATTCGAGTTACCTGGCCATCTTCGGCCACATTTTGGCGAGCTATGTCTATTTCAAATCCTGGTCTTGACTCTATTTTCCTAGATCCAATCCTTTCTTGTCATTTGGGTTCCTCTGAAAACCCTAGTTTTGAGTTTTTTCTGATCTCTTTAGATATATTCCGTATCCATGCTTTCCTTAAGATTTTAAACGATTTTCCTGGCTTTTCTTTCAAACCCATTTCTTTTTCGATCTAGGGTTTTATAAAGGTATTTAAATGTTCTATAACTTTCTTTTGTTTGTAGTTGCCTCTACCATGTTCTTGTATTTTCTTCTATGCTCCTTCTACTGTATTTTTTTATACTGTGTTTTGGCATGCTTTTTCTACTGTATTTTCTTCTACTATATTCTTGTGTGTTTCTCCTACTGTATCTTCCTTTACTATGTTCTCAAGTGTTTGTTATTAAGTTCTACCTACTGAGTTTTGGTTAAGCTTCTTCTGGAAAACGTCTAAATATGCTTCTCCTACTGTTCTTATAAAATTTCCCATTATCCTTCGAATTAGTTTCTTCTATTCTGTTTTCTTTGAGTTCTTCTAATGTGTTCTGTATGTTACTTTTCTATCATGTTTCTCATGAGTTGTTTTGCTGAAAGAAACGTGTTAGGAGTTTTAGTTCTTTTTTGATACCTCTGAACCTTTTTCGATTTAATTAGTTGCCCTCTCTTCTTTGCACTCGATTAATGAAGGAAACCCTAGAATTTGACGGTTCTTTTGAGTTTGGCTATGTGATTTGCCTAAAATAGGGTTTTATTTCAAAACCTCCAACACTTTCAGACCAATTTCGAGTCTCTAAACTGAGTTGAGACATCCTTGTCTTTCATAAGACTCTGACTTTTGCAAAACTCTTCTAAACTCTTTTACACTGGATTTTTCTACTGATTTTACAATGACACGACATCTTCTTTCATGCTTGACATGTCTGTATGATCTTTATATGTAATGAACTTCCCTCTAAAATGGCTTTCAAATTTGTGATTAGTTCAGACTCTATTCTTAATAGGTCTGATTGATTTTCTTTCTTTATTTGCTGATTTTCCCTATGACTCAACTTAAGTTAAAAACCTTTCTCAATTTTTCTAAATTGGTTCATTCATACAAAATCTTCGACCTCTGATTTACTGGCTACTAATTGATTTTTTTTACCTTAATTGTAAAACTGCGTATTTCAAAATTCTGTACTTAAATAAAACTTCTATGTATTTACCTCTGATTGCCTACTTGGCACAAAGTGCTTATTTAATTTCTTTACTCAAATAGTTTTTACCACTTTCTGAATTCTTTAATTAAAGGAAGTCTTATGTGATTGATTCTTAATTGATATTCAGTTCCTTAACTGCTTTTTTGCCTTATTTCTACCTGATTTTCACACTATAAAGGCACGACCCTTTCACAACTCAAGATATATACACAGTCTTGTTGACTCACACTTATATAATAATATTCTCTCTTCTTGTCTGCAACGTGGCATGTATCCAAGACCTACTATTTTCTCTACTTGTTTCTTTGAAACTGGTATGTCTAGATTTAAGCTTCAGCATCACAACAATGTCTTTATTTATCGTTTTTTGTATCTATGTCTACTTGTTGTTTCTGTGGAGCTCAATATTTCAATTAGCATGTTGACCTCTTTCTATTTTTTTTTCCGCTATGAATCCTTACTCTCTACCTCCTTATGTGTTTGAGCTATGGTTTAAGATATGGCAATATATAAGTTGTTGTCCATAAATTTAAATTGGATCTTTGGGGATCCTAGCCTCTAAACAATGTGTTCTAACAAGCTTATGGGCATACTAACACTCCTTATTGTTGGGTATGCCCACAACCTTCTCTTGCCTCTTTCAACTTCTCTATCTCCCTGCACCCTTATGCGTATTATTTTGTAACTGTTTCCCTTTCCCTTTCCCCTTTCAACATTCTATTTATGTACTTGCACTCTCTCTTAGTCCCTAAGTTCTGCTTCCCCATCTTGTGAGCCTTGCCTTGGGACCTTGAGTTCCCTCTGAGCTTGGACACTTGAGGGCTGGCCTTTTCACACTGCACTATGTCTTGATCTGGTGATACATTTGGATGAGAGCACTAACGAGAACCCATATGAGACTCTTAGGGAACTCTGACACATCCAAATGAGAGAAAGTCTTTGGATCATGATCTCATTAGAGTTGGTTTACTTCATATTTCAGACAGGAAGTCTGAATCAGGCTCTCCTTGGCTGTACTTTTTAGTTTTTGATGTATTCTTTTTATTTATTTTTTTTGGCTGTAATAATTTATAATAAACTCTTGGGGATGGATAGTGAAAAAGAAGGAGAGGGATAACTATGTATGCAAAGGGTAGATATCCTGTCTATAGGTACTTTCTGAATTTTTGCAATCTCACATAGATATCCTTCCTATAGATACTTTCTAAAGTTCTACACTCTTATATAGATATCATGTCTGTAGGAATTCTGCATTCTTACATATAGATACCATGTGTATAATTACTTGGAAATCGGAATCTTGCATGTAAAAAATACGCCTATAGGTCTTTCGAAATCTTTCATAACCATTCTTCATTAGGAAATCATGTTTATAGGTCTTAATTAGTCAACTGCAACTAGATATCCCATTCATAAGCTTTAAGCTAAATTAAGCACCTAGGTATCATGGTTAAAGGTTTTTTTGCATTTTACTATGTCCATAAAAGTGTTAAAAAATCAACGCCACATAGAAAACATGCCTATAGGAACTATTAATCAAGTCTGAATCGCTTCACTCGCTTATAAGTCTAAAATCAGTAATAATGACGTACCATCAGTTACATAAGTTATGATCTCTCGCTAAAACTTGCTTTTCTTTAATAACTGACAACTTTTCTTACATCAGTATGCATTTAGTTTATTTCATTGTTCCTATAATCGGTAGATATCAAGACTATAGGACCCTATTGCAACACTTAGGCAAATCATAGGGTAAAATTTATAAATTGAATCAGATTTTATTAGCTACAACCAGCAGGCAGGACTGATTCTGGCTTCTTATCTGAACTAAGTAATAAATTAGTCTGCTTCAACCTTTAAGTTTAAGATATGCTAAATTATGTGCTTCTCTGTCAAAGGAGGTATATCTGAGCCTTTTACTTGTTATGTGCTTCCCTCAACTTTCTATACATGTTTTGTATGTCGTCTTAGAGTCTTTACCTTCGAAACTATAAACAAGCCTAATATCCCTTCCCTTTAGGATTAGTAGTCCTAAATGCCTTCGGTACTGATAGGATTAGGGCGGGTAATAGCATGCAATAAGTAAACGACACCATTTCACGCTTTAACACCTTAACAGGGCGGGAAAGGGTAGATATGAATATGATGACCATGCAATGACATCATGTGTAGCCCCTCACTGAGGAGTGATTACCGGATGTTATGTGGGGTGATCCATATTATTTATAAACTTAGGACCCCCTTCCCTTTGTTTTCTTTATTTCTTGCTTTAAAAAAAAACTATTTCTCTAAGAATAATTAGTTTCCTTTTGGTTCTTTCTTACTTTGCTTATTTGTAAATATTATGTGAAAATCCCCTCTTACTTGAAGTTTTTATTTGCCGATGTGTTATTTGCATTTATGTCACAACAATAGATTGGTCGGGAACCACGCTAGTAGATCCAGATGGGTGCCTAACACGTTTCCCTTGGAATAATTTCAAGCCCTTACCCAATTTTTGGTTATTCAAATCAGACTTCTTTTAGTGTTCTAATGCACTTACATCATTAGGTGGCGACTCTTCAATTCAAACCCAAATCCAAAAAGGGAACGAGTTGTCCTCCTAAGTGTCATCTTAGGATGATAAATGCCTCCTAAATGTTTTAATACCTCTTATACCTAGGTTAAACAGGTTATATGTGTCGATGATCTCTGCTCCTTATATAAGATGGCACTTTGAAATAGAAGACTACCTGGTGTTATGTATCATCCTTTAGATGGAAAAGCTTGGAAGCACTTTGATAGGACATATCAAGATTTTGCTAGTGAACCAAGGAACATTCGATTAGGTCTGTGTGCGGATAGCTTCACGCCTTTTTCTGTATATACGACACCATATTCATGTTGGCCTTCTTTCTTACACCTTATAATCTACCACCCTTGTGCATGACTAGCCCATATATATTCTTCAATTGTATTATCCTTGGTCCAAGTAATACAAAAATTTTGATTGATGTATATTTACAACCTTTGATTGATGAGCTAAAACAATAGTGGTACGATGGTGTTTAAACATATGACATATCAACCAAGCAGAATTTCAATTTGCGTGGAAATTTAATGTGGACTATTAACGTTTTTCCTATGTATGAAATATTGTCTGGGTGGATGACTGCTGGGAAGCTAGCTTGTCCTTACTGCATGAAAAATAAAAAGTGTTCACTTTAAAACATGGGTAGAAGAAATCATGGTTTGATTGTCATCGTCAGTTCTTACCTCATGAACATGAGTTAGAAGGATGAAAATGCATTAAAAATGAATAAAATGGAATATGATTGTCCACCTCCGATACATTCAGGTGAGGAAATTTGGGAAAGGGCCTAGAACTTCACTAAGGTTACTAAAGCTCCAACTTATAAATTTCCTGGATATGGTGTTACTCATAATTGGACGAAACAAAATATTTTGGGAGTTGCCTTATTGGAAGGATAACTTGCTCCATCACAACCTTGATGTTATGCATATTGAGAAGAATTATTTTGATAATTCATTCTACGTAGTGATGGATATTAAAGGTACGATAAAGGATAACCCGAAGGCTAGAATGGACTTACAAGAATATTGTAGGCGACGTGAATTATACTTGTAGACAACAAACAATGGTAAGGTGTTCAAGACCCAAGCAAGTTACTCATTCACTTTGGAGGAAAGACGGCAAATTTGTGATTGGGTTATGAAATTGAAGATGCATGAGGATTATGCGTCGAATCTTGGAAAAAATATAGATATGGAGGTAGGGAAGTTGAGCTATTTGAAAAGTCATGACTGTCATGTTTTCATGGAGACCTTAGTGCCTATTGCATTTTGTGGTTTGCCTGAAAGAATCTGGAAATTCATTATAGAGATTAGTTTATTTTTCAAAGACTTGTGTTCAACCACATTAAGGGAAGAAAACCTACTCTAGACGGATCAAAATATTTGTGTAACTTCTAGTAAGATGAAAAATATATTTCCATGTAGTTTTTTTTATGTCATGGAACACCTTTCAATCCACCTAGTACATGAGGCACGACTTGGAGGGCCTATTCAATGTAGATGGATGTATCCTTTTGGGAGGTAATATTATAAGTTTGATGTGATTTTCTATTTTATTTGAATTCTCTTGGCTAACATGAAATTATGTAGGAAAATTGGCAAATAGAAATAATCTGCTAAGCAGAGGAATAAGATTGAAGGATCTGTATGCCTTATCTTGCAACGGAAACTACTCATTTTTATTCTTATTATTTTGGGAGTAACATGCCATGTTCTAGGAATAGGCCAAATAGGCACACGATCGAATGTGTGAATGATCCATAATATCTACCAATGTCCATTCAATCAACTAGACCGATGTTCTAAGGATGTTACAAAGAGAAGTTTGAGTGATATGGAGTACAAGTCAGCTACACTTCATGTGTTACTAAATTGTCCCAAAGTTGTACCATTTCTTAAGTAAGTATTGATTCGTTAGTTATAAAAATATAAAATTTACTGAGATTAGATCTTGATAAAATTACTAAAAGTATTTGATGTGTCACAATCATTTTGTGGGTCAATTTTACCATTATGATGTATATATGAGATTTGATACGTGTTTCAAACAACTTGTAAGTTTATCCTGATAATGTTCTAACACTATATACATAAATAATGTTTGTAAGTTATTCTAACTTATAAATTTTTTAACATTATGTAAGTAAATAATCGAAATAATGGTTTAAATCAATTTTTGAAAGATATATCTTGGGGACTTGGGCTTGATATCACAATAATGTCTAAGTACGTAGTGAATGGTTATAAGTTCCATAGAAAGGATTGATCTAAAATAAAAATAGCAACAACATCGGGGTATGGGTTCAAGGTGTAATGACAACCAAGTTGCAGATATTGATTATTATGGTGTGTTCGAAGAAATAATAGAGCCAGAATGTACAGGTTGGCTATTTAAGAAATTGATACTCTTTAAATGCAAGTTGTTTGACCCAAATCCAACAAGAGGTACAAGAAACACAATCAATACAATATAATTAAGGTTAATCATACGAGGGAGTAGGATCTCTATGATCCTTTTATAATTGCACATAATATTAGGCAAGTGTATTATGCTCCTTACCCATTGCGGCGAAATAACTCTGATTGGTGGGTTGCAATAAAAACTAAGCTTGTAGGTAGGGTAGAAGTGGAGAATGTGTTAGAAGTTGCATATTAAAACGATATCTCCAGTGTTCACCAAATAGTGGACGATCAACTAGAAAATGATTTGGAATATCTTAAACACATATTGGAAGAAGTTGATATAAATAAAGTGACAATTATAGAAAATGAGGACGAAGAATCAACTGATGAAGCTCAAACAAGTGACGACGAAGAATTCTCGAACGAGGAACATACGTCGATGAGCTTTAAGAAGTTGGATTTTTCAAATAACTCTTATTTTATAGCTAGTTTCTTATATGTTTCAATCTTAATATGTATTATATTCAGCAGATGGAAGGCAAGAGTCAAGGTAACAATGAGCCTACTGGTTCTCGGGGTTAGAGAAAAGGCTAGGAAGGAAAAGAGGAGGGTAGTAAATAATACTCCCTCTTTGCCACCCTCTACAGAGATGCCTATGTTTTATCCTCCACCCCACATCTATATTGAGTTGCGACAACATCACGAGCCCTACACCTTCATGCAGACACCAGGTCTTTCATCACAGCGCCATAAGACTATACATCCAACATGCAGTCCAACTGCCTCATGACCACGTGGATCGCAGCCATTTGCATCGCATGGATCGCAACCATCTACATTGAATGGATCATATCCATTCATGTCACATCTACATGGATCATAACCATCAGTATCATAACCCCTTGAGGTCCATTCAGCTATGTCGCAATCACAGGGATCACATCTATCTTCATCAGCGACTCCATCTATTTCAGGTCTTCACATGCGAGGTAGTAGCTCTGACCCCTACACCATCCACACATGCCTCTAATATACATGCTTTAGAAGATGATGTTGATGATGACGAGGAGGTGCATTATGATCAATACGAAAAGATCATCATAGTCCCTGAGGGTGATGGGTAAGAGTTATTTGTTACTTTTGCGTTTATTATTTTGTAAAGTTTTTACTAAGATATTAATGTACTTTTATTGTTAAATTGTAGGTTCATACCAAGTAATAGGACTACTAATATAACCATCAAAGCCATTAGAAAGCTTTATGATGGCCTTTATGCGACTTGGATTCTCGCAGAAGGAGCAAATTTTCAATCAATATAAGTTATAAATATTCTTTTAAGCAATTTAATATTTATTTTTGTGACTTGTTTAATATTTATCTTTTGAAATACAGAGCAAGTGTGTAATAGAATATCATTATAGCATGGAAGTGGCTACAAATTTTTATCACAAAGTTCGCAAGCGATTGCGGCATACTTTCTTTGAAGCTAGAAAGAAGAATAAGAAGCCTGACTTGTTACTTTAAAATTTATGAGATGATCTGCAAAGGTAATGGCTTGCCATAAAGCTCTTATAGAACTGCAAAAAAAAAAAAAAAGCTCGCGCATCTGAGAAGAGAGGCTCCTTGCATGTTGGAGGTGCGGTCAGCCTATGGACACTAAAAGAAGATTGGTACATAATTGCTTAAATTATTTTAATTTTCAATGTGTATCTATTCATTTTATTAACTAAATTAATTTGCTTTCAGAAAAAAAAGTGGTGGCGTCCAATGAACCATGATGAGATATTCAAGGAGACGCATATTATAAAGAAGAAGAAAGAGACGGATCAAGAAAAATGGGTCGAGGATCGGGCCTCGAGGCCCTCGACTGTATATGTAAGCTTTTAATTTTTTTTAAGTATTTTAATTTACTTTTAAATATGTTTTGAAATGCTAATTCAATTTTGTATAGGGTCGCTACGAATCAAACATGGAGGAATTCACTGCACTTAGCCAGCTAGAGAATCGGGCGAGCCAACCCAACCTGCAAACGAGGATGCTGAAAGAATATGGATGGACTGCTGGCAGTCCAAAATGGGGGAAGATATACGGGTTCCCTACTAAAAGGTTCCATCGCTATAAGTGTGGAATGCAAGGAATATGGACTTCCTCGCAAGGCGAGAAACTTAATGGGGAGAGCCTCTTCCCTATGTGGGAGACTGTGAAAAAGCTCATATTCGAGATAGAAGTGGTCAAGGAAAGAGAAAGGTTTAGAGATGCTCAATTCCTTGGCATGCAAGCTCAGATCAGAACTCTCCTATCTACTAGAGCTTTTTCATTGCCCCGGTCTCGTGAGTCATCGCTAGAGACTCAACTTGAATGTGAGTGTTCCTTCCGTCCTCCTCGTGATCATTCCTCTCGTCCTCCCGGTGGTCGTTCTTCATGTCCTCCACAAGACCCTTCTCCATACCATCTTTTAGATGAAAGTTCATCAGACGGTGATGATGATGTTGTACAAAATACTCCTTGATTTGCATATACTTTGAACTAGATAAATATAAACGGTTTTGAACTAGTTTTAATAAGTATTACATGATTTTGAACTTTTTAGTTTTTTTTATTGAATTTTAATTTGTTCGTTTAATGTATTTATTGAATTGTGTTGTTTTTGTTTATTATTGTTGGCATAAAATGCCTGACTAAAATTTTTGGTATGATGGCGATGATGTAGCTGCCAAAACAAGCATTTTATGCCAAAATTAAAACCTAAAAAAACCGACCAAAGTTGGTCGGTATTTGATTTAAGAAAAAATCTTCTGATTAGCAACCAAAGTTGGCCGATTAATCTTAAGAAAAATATTAATAATTATCGAACAAAGTTGATCGATTAATGAGCAAGGATTACCTAGATTTCACATTTACTGACCAACTTTGGTAGCTAATTTTTTAAATTTTAATTTTTAAAAAAATATTTTAATTTACAGACCAATTTTTGTCTGTAATCTTTAAATTTTAATAATTAACAATATAACGTAACTTATGTACACCGACTAACTTTGGTCGGTAAAATTATATTATTAAAATATTTACCGACCAAAGTTGCTCGGTTTGTGCTTTAAATTACATAGTTGGTCATTTTACCTTTGCGACCAACTTTGATTGGTAATTAGCGAACAACTTTGGTTGGTATACATAAGTGACCACTAAAATAGCGATCAAGTCTGTTTGGATGAATTTTGGTCAGTATTTTGCATATACATACCAACATTGGTCACTTTTTGTGGTCGCTAAAACCCAAATTTTTAGTAGTGATAACTGAAAATTCAAAAGCAAATATAAAAATGAATGATAAGAAAAGGAGGATTAAAGAGAATAAGAGATAAATTTTGAGTTATTGATTTTGTTAGTGATAATTATTGAAGATGGTTTATGCTGATCATCGTCAGTAAAAGCCCTCGAAAAAATGTGGGTTGGATCTAATGAGTAATTGTTTAATAAACACATAAATTTAACCTGCAATAGTGTTGTTAGCCCTAAAACTAATATATTTACCTAAAATAAAACTCGCAGAAGCCGAAGTCAGAGATTAGGTGTGGACATAATACCGACCGAACCGAAAAAATTGACCGAATCGTGA